>SNQJ01S0143141.1:11660-36174 GCA_010110895.2 Picea sitchensis
CCTTCTAGAAGCGGAAGCTTCTATTAGGTCTTCTTACATCCGCCTTATTCTATTTTATTGAAAGGTCTTATTAATATTGACCTTTATTACATCTGAATACATTAATCTACCTATGTGCGGGTTAGGACCTTAACACTTGATCTCATCTCTATGCGCAGTGATATAGATGAAATGCAGATATGCGTGGAACTTTGCTATTGGTCTATACTGGTGCAAGGTGCGTGGTGTCATGCGTGGAAATTGTTCAATGGAAACCTTCAATTGTTGATAATACTCATGGAACAAAGTGTTGGAGTGCCACTTCTTCGACATATCATTGGTGTACCATAAGGTAGAAAACCTAGTGGCCAACGACCCCGATGGTTCTATCTCCAGAAAGGTGGCTCCTTCAGGCATCTTCCAAGCAACAAATGTGATCAAAACGATCAATCGGCTAAAGGGGAATTTTTATCCTATATCTTGAGCTTCGTGACAGTATTTCTCGAGTTCATTGACGAGGTAACTCGCCCAATTCATCTGCATGCCCTCCACACATTTTCCTGCGAGGTCCACCACAAACCCAGTGACCTGTGTGGTGTGGTTCTTCCTTACGATCTTGCTAGTTGTTGTTCCTGAGTTTATATTTTAAGGCTCTAAAGTACACCGTCAAGGCATCCGAAAGATAGAGAAAGATAAGGATAGGAAAATCAGTTATACAAAGAAGGGCTATGGTTGGTTCCTTAATTGTCTCTGTCTAGATTCCCAGTTTTCCTGGACACTAATATCTCTTTCAATTACTTCCCATGAACGTTCTAACTCAACCCAGTTATTTGTTGTTTGTAAGATGGTGTTAAATAAATTTAAGGCAATGCTCATTTGATATGACAATCCAGGCTCGATATTGGGTTGTCTTGTAACTGAAATAGTCATGAGGGATAAAGGTTGAAAGGATAAATTATTTTGTTTCCTTTTAAGGGTTCTCTATTTCTGCTTCAAAACATATAAGAACTCCAAAACTTTAAACTAATAGTATGACGAAACTAAAGGTCGTTTTTGGTATCTGAGCTAAATTTTGAAAAAGGGAATATGCATGAAATGAAAAGAAAACATAAAGTTGTCGAACAAGGTGAGGCATCAATTAAAGAGGAATCTCACTTTGTGACAGAAGAAGAAAATAGTTAAGAAAAACTACTAATGAAGCATATGATATTGAAATCTAAAACATTTACAGGTCTTGTATCTACTGATAGTCGATACAGAGGAAAAGTTGTAAACGATTAAATTGCAAGAATGATTAATCACCACAGTAGAGGTTGTACTAAATTGTAGTTAAGTGATCATTAAAGAGATATATGAAAAATATGAAACAATGGAGAAGCTCATAACTCAAACTAAATTTGTATTAATTCAAAAATATCTTCAAATTCTTCTTTACAATGCGCCTAGAAAAAACCCGTTTTCAGTCTCCTGAAATTATACTTATACTAGATCACCCATACATTGATGGTTGGTGATTTCCTAACTCCTAGGGGCAAACAGCTACAAAAATGCAAACCTCAATTGTTTGCATGATTATCTTTTATTCTCCTATCGTTTCGATAATATAAGTTTTCAAAATGAAATTCATTGTTTTATTGAAGTGTCTCCTTCTTTCAACCCAATACATTTAATACATTTTTCAAGAAAGTGTACAAAATTTCTGAGAGGCTCTGGAAAATCCTTTGCTTTGAATAGATAAAATTTTCTCTGAATTTTTGGAAGGCGGTCTTCGATCCCTTTACCAACAAACTTAATTGATTGAAATTTTAAGTTTGGCTTCACTAGCCACCTGTCTATTAAGGTAACATACATTTCCTTTCACTATGAAATTTCCATCTGAATTTCGTTCAAACCCTCTTTGAAATTCAAATGGTGTCTTACAATGTTTGTCTATCCTAGTTGCCCAGTGCAATTGTCTCTTCCAATACGTAATGATTCCTTTTCCAAAAAATCAAAGATTTCTTCGCATTCGTCTTTGATTTCTTTGGCTATTTTTTTGTTTTCTGCTATGTTGGTTTCCAACACCTTGAGCATGATATCGCCTCTGATCTGCTCTGTGATAGAAAGCTTTCGAATTTTCGATACTTCTTCGTTTTCTTAACATACAACTACCTTTTGAAAAGTGGCCCTTGTTTCTTTATCTTCTTTTTCTTTAAAAATAATATTATCAAGGGAATTGCTTACTTCCTTAAAATAATTATGAATAATCTCTACTTGGGAGATTACTCTCTGTTGCTCAGATTCTATATTCGCATGTATTTCCAGTGACTGGTCCTGAAAAACTTTCAAATCTATAACCTGGCCTTTCATTGAATTCAATTTAGCCTGTAGTTGTCTTACTGATTCTTCTTGCCGAATAACTGTATTTGGCTAGTCTGCATCTTCTCGTTCATCTCGTCTAGACTTGACTTAAGAGATAGAATTTCTTTCTTGTCGGTGGCTCTGGCCTACTCTATACCTTTATTTATTTCTTCTTTGATATTTTTTTCGGTATATTTTAGTTGGTTTTGCAACTGGACTATCCTGTGGTTACTCTGTTTCAACCTTGTTCTCATATTGTCAACAGTGAATATATTTGTTGTTTCCAGAGCTCCCATGGAGCCTACTACCTCAGCAGTGAAATCTCCCTCTTCCAAGTTTTTCCCATATACCAACACCCAGTGTTTCTTTACCATACCACCTTCTCTCATATACATCTCCTGCTTTAATACAACCTTCCTCTTTTTACTGAAGAAGTAATCAGAGAGAGGTGTTTCTTCCCTGGAAATAGGATCGAGGTCACTAGCATATATGACTCCTATCTGAGGGAGACCAAAAGTAGACTGTAAAGGGGTAAAGGAAGTGATGGGATTACCCAACTCTGTGGATTTTATTTCCCCTACTGTCTTGGGGGTATGAACATGAATAGTATATGATGAAGGGGGGGTGGATTGACTGGATTCAGGAGGTGTCTCATACCTTCTTTTTGTTTCTTCTCCTGAATTCTCTATGTGTGGAACTTCTTTGTTTTGTGAAGATCCTTCGGCCCCATGTGGATTTTCCTCAGTGTCTTCTTTATCCTATGTTTTTTGTCCGAAGCCTGGGGGAATTTTTTCTTGTTATAGAGGGGGTGTTGTTGCTTCGCCTTGCAATACCTTGGGAAAACCACTTCGTATGTGTCTCTCAAAGGTTAGAAGACTGGTTTACAAGTTGGGTGGTAATGTCTGTACCCTGTCTAACACCTCCTCATAGGTTTTGACCCCTTTGAAAATGTCATCCCGAGGGGATTCCTCATGTTCAAACGCTTTCATGCCACAGTGAGCCATGTGGCTTCCCACTGTTTGATAAGGTTCGTGTTTACTGTGTTCGAGATCCACCAAATTGACCTCCTCTAGAGCTGCAACTTCGACCTTGGAATGACCCAGGTTGAGTAGCGAAAACCTTCCAATCTGTACGCGAAAGGATATCAAAAACTTCTTTGAAGCTATCTTCAGTTCTATCCCAATGATGCTTGTTATTATCTGATGAGCTACCTCCCTACACACCAGTCTATCAGGGAGGAATTTTGGAAGTGCATGAGGAGGGATAGAACATCTGAAAACCCTGATATAGGAAAAATTCTCCTCATTAAACCAATCGACAATCGCCTTGAAGTTTCCTATAACTGACTCTGAAATACGGGGGGGTGCACAGCCATACAACATCTGATACACAGGTATCACCACGAAATGACAAACTTCATAAAAAGAATCCTTAGCATTTTCTTCCCACAACTTAGAATGATATTCATGAATAGGTTCAGTGCATGTTGGGTTCAAACTCCAATTCATCAAAGGGAAGGGGGTTGTGAAACATATAGCGTCCATGATATATGTCGACATGAAAAAGGCTACTGATCGGCCATTGGATCTCGTGGTTTGATAATCCATAACCTCCTTATCTAGGTTATCTGATAGAATTTTGTTCCAATTGAAGCTATAGCCTTCGGCTACTTCATGTAAAAGGGGTACCCAGTCTGCAGGTAAATGGGTAGGACTTTTCTTCCCAAAACGTCTACATAGCATCATAGCCACATAGACCATGTACTCATTTAATGAGGTTGTGGCATAAACGTTATGGGTATCGGCTCTGAATTTTGTTGGGTGTCTCCACCAGTCTTTGATTATGTCGGGGTATGTTTTATCTGCCTCTGTACATTCTTTCCTTTGAAATTCTCTTACAAACTCTTTATTATAAATGTACTTAGAATTTCGAGACAGTTTGTACATTAATTGTATATGCTCCGGTCTGAAAGAGCCGATGACGACCCCTTGGCTGTCCAAAATGCTTCTCATCTGCACGTTTGTCCTCTCTAAATCCCAATTGATCATATCGTTGTATGTCATGAGTCGTGGGTGCGTGGCTAATTTGTGAAGTTTGGACTCTGCTATGTCCCGGAGTTTTCTTTCAGAATCATTGGGAAAATTCTTGATTTCATAGTCCAAGGTTTCAAAAAATTTCCTGCATGATTTGATGGAATCAATGGAATGTGGTGTAGTATCAGACACGACATCTCCTTCTGGGCTTGAGATTTCAACTGCTTCTTCAATTTTCTTAGGTGCCTTTCTAGGTGCCATAATGTTCGCGTTTAGACTGGAAACATGTTTGCAAAGGAAAAATATATAAGCCTGGATAAATGAAACTCACTCCTGCTTGAAAAAACAAGAGTGAAATTCGAACTATTGAACGTTTATTAGCCTTTATTTTGTCTTAAGATGAGCGTACTATTACAGGAGATAAGGAATTAAGGAGAGATGAGCGTAATGTTATCAGACTTCCCATATTGAGTTTCCTTTCACCACTTCATTGTTTTCTAGCATTTAAATGTTGAGATGAGGGCAATCAATATAATGAATTTACTTTCTTCATCTCTTTGGACTAGATGGGGGCAATCAAAATTGAATTTCTTTTCACCATATGTCTGTAAATATTTTCTTTTAATATGAAGTGGGGGAAATCAATCAGTATGTAATATACTCGGGAAGATATCTTCTTGAATTTTTTAACAACAGAGGCCTGTCAACTCACTTAAAAATATCTGGACTAACCTTCTCTCTTGCCTTCAAACATCATGGGCCTTAGGGAAATTCTTGAGGGAAAATTCTTTACATCTTTTTAAGGAATTTCCTTGAGCAAAACCAATCAATTTATTCATGTTAGGAAGGTTAATAAGGTTAGGATTAACCTAGACATACTTCTGGCTCAGCTAAAGTTAAAGAACTATAAACTCAACCTATTCTCATTTTTGAAGGTTTGTTTGAGAATTTTTGAAACCAAAGTGAGACATTTCTTTACTCAAGGAACTTATGATAAAACATCCAGGGTCAAGCGAGAAGCGATCTTTACCGTGACTAAGGGGAAATTAAAGGGCTTCATAAAAACTACTGCACACATGACCACTCTTAAAGATTTTCTTAGTTAGTCTTTATAACTTTTCCTTAAGTCCCCCTTTCTTTTTTACTTCCTTATTTTGAAAATTTTCAGTGATAACATTAGCATCAATTGAGCTAATGATTTATTCATTTGTATCTCTCAGAGTAATTTAGCTTGATTTTTTAGAGCAGAATCTCATACCTTGGTAACTCTTATGTTGCCGGCCAAAAAGGCTATTAATTTATTACCTTTTTCATTTGAAGATATTTAATACATTTATTTGTCCCCGTCACCTTTTTAGCATCACTATTCTCTTGGTTGGTCAACAACTTTCCTGCGAAATAAATTATCATACTAATTGTTAGGAAATCTTATGAATCAATTTTTTTATTTTTTTCAGAAATGGAAAAACTTACCGAAGGAAATGGAACTATAGAGTAAGCATGAAAACAAACCAGTATGTACAATGATAATTCAGAAACATATTATTGCATGAAGTGTTTAAGGTGTCGCCCATTTACAGGGGCGTTGAGAATGTCTCCATCGATATTTTCTAACAAAAAAGAATTTTTTCCCTCAGAAGCCGAAATATTATATGGGTCGGACCAGATTGGATCAAACTTGCCATGTTTACCAGTGTCTTCTTTCCTGGATTCCCATTTCAGGACCAGATCGTCAGGGAGGAAATCTCTATCTTTAGCTTTTCGATCGAATAAGGCCTTCATGTTACCCTGATATCTCTGTAACCTTTCTTTTACTTCGTCCCGATTTTCCTAAACTTCAACCAGCTGGTTTATCCTCCTGGTAACATCGTTGGGTTCTTCATTTGAATATTACCATAGTTTCATTACGGTCAGAGCAATATTTATTGGTAAAATGATGTCGGTGCCATATACCATCTGAAAAGGGGAAATCCCAATTGATCTTTTGGTACTTATCCTGTTAGCCCATAGAGCATATTTTAAATGGATATTCCATGCTTTCTTATTTTCAGTCAAAACCTTTTTTATCACAGTAATCAGACTTTTATTAGACGATTCAGCCAGACCATTACCCTGTGGATAGTAAGTTGTAGAGTGTCCTAATATGATGTTGTATTTTTGGTAGAAGGTTACCATGGCCATTGACTTAAATGCTTGGGAATTATCAGTGACTATCTTTCGGGGATAGCCAAACCTGGATAAGATATTTTCTTCTAGGAAACTGATTACTACTTAGTTAGTTGCATTTCTCGTGGGAATAGCTTCTACCCATTTAGTGAAATATTATGTAGAAGTTAGAATCCACTTGTGTTGTGTGCTGGAGTGTGGATGAATTTCTCCAATGAAATCAAGACCCCATTGCTGAAATGGAGCTTCAATTTTAACCGAAACTAAAGCTGGGACTTTTTGTTTTCCTGTAAACAAATGACAAGGAGTACAAGTTCATACTTTAGTGTTTACATCTGTGAATAATTTAGGCCAGTAATACCTGTCTCTTAAGATTTTATAAGACATTTCCCGCCAAGCATGGTGTCCTCTTCACACTCCCATGTGGAATTCGTCTATAACCTTTTATGTTTCGGCCTCGACTAAGCAGCTCAGCAGGAAACCCAGGGGGTCTTTCCAATAAAATTTACCATCTATGATACAATATTTTACAGCGTGTAATTTTAGTGTCCTGGTTTTAAATGGGGTTAACTCACTGGGACATTGAAGGGTCAGTAGGTAAGAAACAATATCGTGATACTAGACTGAAGTAGAGAACTTGTCTTGAATCTCGGTTGTGGGTGCAGTGACATCAAGCTTGTTTATTTCTAGAAAACCCTCCTCCTCTTGTAGCTGATTTATCCCAAGTGATTTTAGATTTGATTCGGCTAGCAATTTGGCCAAACCCTGACCTTTGATAATTTTAGTTGGTTTGACTTCCAGGTCGAACTCCTGAATTTTATCCAGCTACCTGTCTCTTCTTCCATCGTTGTCTGGCTGAACCAATATATCTTCATCAAAACTTGAAGGCACATAAGCAATGATCTTTGAGTGCAATACGTAGGTTCTGAAAGCCTTGAGAGATTTTACCATCTCATAAGCTTGTTTTTCCAATATGTCATATTTCAGCTCAGCGTCTCTGAGACTTCTATCAAAAAATGCAATAGGCCCCTCAAAACCTTCCTCATTTTTCTGTAACAATATAGTTGCGATTGTATGTTCAGAGGCAAAAGAAAAAATAAAAAATTATTTTGTGTAATCCGGGCTTGCCAGGACTAGTGATTCTCTTATTACTTTCTTGATACGTTGAAATGACGCTTTGGCTTCATTTGTCCACTTCACCTCACTGTTCTTTTTAAGAATATCTGTAATCAATTTTACAATTTCGGCAAAGTTAGGGATGAATCTTCTCAAGAAGTTTATTTTTCCTAAAAAAGACTGAATTTCTTTTACGTTTCTAGGAGTATTTATGGTATCTATCGCCTCGACCCTTTCAGGATCGATTTTGATTCCATCTCTAGACATGATATGACCCAAGAGTTTACCTTCTTGCATTGCGAAATGGGATTTCTTGGGATTAAGTGAAAAACCAAATTTGTGATACTTCTCGAAAGTTTGTTTGAGGTGTGTTAGATTTTCTGCATCCGATTTAGAGAAAATAGTCAGGTCATTAAGATAGATAACGACGAAATTATCTCTTTATCCCATGAAAGTGATATCCATGGCTCGTTGGAAAGTTTCCCCTTCATTCATTAAACCAAAAGGCATTGTGTCGTACATAAAGGTACCCCAAGGGGTAGTGAACGCAGTTTTTTCTTTGTCATCTTGATGTACTGCAATTTTATTGTAACCTGAAAAATCATCAATCATCGACATTCTGTTAGCTCCAACTACTTTTTCTAAAACATGGTCCATCTTAGGTAATGGATAATTATCCTTAAGTGATGATCGATTCAAGTTTCTAAAATCTACACACAGCCTAATCTCACCATTTTTCTTTCTCACTGGGACTAAATTGGCTACCCACTCAGAATATCTCAGTGGGACAATGATTTTAACGTCTAGGAGTTTTTTTACTTATTTTTCTATTACCGATAGTAGGTTAGGGTTAATCTGTCTGGGTTTTTTCTTGAAAGGTTTGACACCTGGTTTCAGAGGAATTTTATGTTCCATTATAGTAGTATCATAAGTTCTCAATTTGTCATAAGACCAAGTGAAAATGTCTTTATATTGTCTAAGCAACTCATCATACTTACTTTTTATTTCGGGAGACAGATATTTGGACAATTTCACCAACCTAGGATTTTCTTTGGTACCAATATCGCAATCCTCAACCTCCTCTGGTTGAGGCTGTAAGGTAGAATTCAAAGGGATGTCATCATGATTACATATCCTTTCTAAGGGGATCAAACCCTTAGGTATCTGATTGTTTTTTAAAACAAGCATCCAGTGGTTAGCAATTTTATCTTGAAACTCTTGGGGGTCTTCGCCTTCCTGCATGATCCAAATAAGGTCATTCTAGTTTTCTTGGTCGGCATGCGTTTCAAAAAAGTCTTCTACTGTCTCTAAAAATTTCTGGATTTGTTCATCGTCCTCAAAAACCTGCCAATGTTGTATGTTATTTGGTATGGAAGGCCTATTTCTTATTAGTATATGGTATTTTAATTTGAAAGCAGTGGGAGGTGTGAACATTGAAGCTGCTTTGGCTAATGCATCTGCCTGTTGATTTTTTTCTCTTGGAATATAATGAACATTAACAACGGAGAAAAAAATTTCGATCAGATCCCAAATGCAGTTCCGATAAGACCTTAACCTAGGATGTTTGGCATGGTATTGACGATTTACTTGTTTCACGATTAGCTCTGCATCGCCAAAGACTTCCAAGTTTTTAATTTTCATTCTCCTGGCATCTTCCAATCCTAACACTAGGGCTTCATACTCGCATACATTGTTAGCATGGTCAATGTTCCATTCTAATCTATAAGAGAAAGGGATAACAAATTTTTCACCAAGTGCCACAAAAAGCACCCCGGCTCTGGCCCAAAATAAGATGAGGCACCATCAAAAAACATCTTCCAAACACCAATGCTATATACATCATGTTTTATTTTTTCTTTTTCTTTTTTATTTTTTGTACAACTTTCCTCTATACATACATCAATATCATCATCGATAGATAAAATACAATTCCCTAAATCTTGATCATCAATATAAATAGGGTAGTTGTTTTGGTTATGTGGGTCACTTACTGTGAATGCTAACCTGGTTTCTCTGTACAAACACGTGAACTGTCCTCCAAAGACCAAGATCGTGGCATATGTCATGTTGAGTTGGAGGGATCCTCCAAGTTTAGCACCGCAAAACCTGGATAAGAGAATATCGTACTTTGGGGGTATATCGGCGACGACCACATCCATTATAACGCCTTTTGCAGGTATCTGTGCAAGATTAATGACTAAATATTTTATCATGCCTATACACTTAACTTTTCTTAAATTGAATGAATATAAATCTCCATAAGGTCTGGTGATTTCAATACCAAGTCTCTCCATAATGGATTTAGGCATTACATTGTGATAGGCTCCAGAATCTAACATGCAATTATGGAGTAAGTGATCATGCACAGTCAGAGTGATATAGAAAGGGGAAATAGTGTCTTTGGCACCTTCGAAATGTGGGCCAAAAATTATGTTAGGCTTGTCATCTTCTAAATTTATAGCATCGTCCTGACTTTCGATTTCTGAAAAAATGATTAATTTCGTGATTTGTTTCCTGTAAATTGGATTGTTTTCCAGTTCAACAAGATGTATAGGGATTTTGATTTTATTTATTTCATTTTCTAGATTAAAACTTCCTATTGTTTTGTCGACCTCTATGGTTTGGGTTTCTAACCCCTTATTTTCATCTTTCCTTTGTTGTGAGGTTTTAGCTTCAATTACATAGACCTCCATTTCCTGCGCATTTACGGCTGATGTTTTCGTTGACCTTGTCTTGGTAGGTTGTGTGTCAATGGTCCTAGTTATTATAGTCTGGTTTTCAACGTTTTTTTAAACTGACTCGTCTGTTTCACCCCTCGGTAAAATATTTTTCACTGGGGGAGTTGCGAGGATCTTGTTTCTAGGCCTTAGATTGTACTTTTGGTGGAGTTCGACCATTATATCGTCTGCAATTCCCTGATAAGTTGAATATTCAATAATACCGTTGTTTTTGTTATTTTCAGATCTATCTTTTGTAGTTGCAGATTTTTCATAATCTTTCCTCATTAAAAAAGGTTGTAGGCAGTCATCGCCAAGATTATTAATGTCTTCTTCTAGTTCCTCAAAATCATCCACATCTTCTCCTCCTATAAAGTTTTCGCTTTTAAAGGGAGCTTGGATTTTTTTATCTTCATTCCTAATCTGTCTTGGTGGATTTTGAGGATTAGGATTCCTTCTGAAATCCTTTCTTGGAAAGTGCTCATTCTTCACTGGATCTAGTTCCATTCTTGAGATCTTATTTGATATCTCTTTTATTATTCACGCCATGTCATCGATTTTTTCTTCTGAAGATCTTCCTGATCTAGACGGTCCCCCTTGATCTCTATATCTTCTGGTTTCTTTGTTTCCAGTTTCAAATTTGGTTTTCAACTTTCCTGATGCCATCATGTTTGACTCAATTTTTAAGGCATCATCTTGCATCTTGGTGAGGGATATTGATCTCCTCTCCCTCAACAATAAGGCGAAATTAGGGTCGAAAGCTCCAGCGAAGGTTACTTTCGCTGCAGGTTGGGAGGGTTTGATCTCGGCTAGAATCTTATACAATATATTGAACCTCTGGGTGAACTCGAGGACTAATTTAGAGTGTTTCTTTCTTAGAGCCCCAAATTCAGTTAGATAATAGAGATGGTCTTTCCTTCCCCCCCCTGTCTAATAAAAACATTTTCAAGTTCCTCATATGATGACATAGATCCTGCTACTAGACCATGGAACCAGGTTCTCACATGACCTTCAAAAGTCTGAACCAAGAGTCTAGAGTAGACATATTCATGTTCGAGTCCAAGGATGTCAGCGAATTGGTCAAAGAAATTGATCTATTCTTCTACAGTCAAATCACCCTCTCCTGTGAATTTCAAAAGATTCTTCATGTAGTTTTTAGGTAAGTCATGGAGGGGGACTGGGAGGACCAAACGAGCATATCTAGCAACCACCTTTTCAAATATTCAAGGGGGGGGTACTTGGCCGCCTGTTCCTCCTCCTCCATCCCCACCTCTAGCAGCACCTCCTCTGGCCATAGCCATTGATGATTTAGAGGTTGTTGCTTGGAGATTATGAGGAAGGGTTTCAGGAAATTGGTTATCAAGGGACAAGAAACTTAAGGAAGGGGAACTGGGGAAAAGTGGACTAGTTTCTTCAGACTCACAAGGTGAACATAAAGGGGAATCAAGAGGATTCATGTCGAGAAAAAAAAGGACGATCGTAGGAATTCTGAGAGATAGGAAAATGAACTTCGTGAAGTGAAGAAGTGTCAATCAAAGTGGGAAGTGATGCAGACATTTTACCTATATTGGTGAAAGAAACGGTTGGGAAAATCTCAGTTTTAAAATCAGGCGAGACCAAACCCAACTCAAGGGTTGTAATCTTATTGGTATGTAATCCCCCACAAGGAGGTGGGGGATTTGATCCTTCAAAAAGACCTCTAGTGTTCGATTATATAATTTTAGGTTGATAAAACTTATTTGTCGATGATACAATCTGTTTAAGATATCTTCTTGATTTTAAAAAAAAATCTGGATTGGGAACAGGCGAAGTTTGTTTGTCGTCTGAGTTTTTTCTAATATTCTTTCAGTTAAAATCTAGTTTATTTATCGTGTATTCTCCAAGTGAAAGATAAAGGTAGCCTTATAAAGTTTTCAATCTTTGTTCACTATCAAAGATATAAAGTGTCAATGTCATTCTTCCCAGGGAAAAGCTTCATTTCTTCATTCAACGGTGCCAAAAAGATGGTGTTCCCGAGTTTATACTTTAAGTCTCTAAAGTACACCATCAAGGCATCCGAAAAAATAAGGGCTATGGTTGGTTTCTTAACTGTCTCTGTCTAGCTTCCCAGTTTTCCTGGACACTAATATCTCTTTCAATTACTGCCCATGAACATTCTAACTCAACGCGGTTATTTGTTGTCTGTAAGATGGTGTTAAATAAATTTAAGGGAATGCTCGTTTGATCTGATAATCCAAGATCGATATTGGTTTGTCTTGTAACTGGAACGGTCATGAGGGATAAAGACTAAAAGGATAAATTATTGTGTTTCCTTTTAAGGGTTCACTTTTTCTACTTCAAAACATATAATAAGAACTCCAAAACTTTAAACTAATAGTATGACAAAACTAAAGTTTGTTTCTAGTATCTGAGCTAAATTTTGAAAAAGGGAATATGCATGAAATGAAAAGAAAACATAAAGTTGTTGAACAAGGTGAGACATCAATTAAAGAGGAATCTCACTTTGTGACAGAGGAAGAAAATAGTTAAGAAAAACTCTTAATGAAGCATATGATATTGAAATCTAAAACATTTACAAGTCTTGTATCTACTGATAGTCGATACAGAGGAAAAGTAGTAAACGATTAAATTGCAAGAATGATTAATCACCACAGTAGAGGTTGTACTAAATTGTAGTTAAGCGTTCATTAAGGAGATATATGAAAAATATGAAACAATGGAGAAGAACATAACTAAAACTTGACTAGATCTGGAATCTTCAATCTGTATTTGTATTAATTAAAAAATATCTTCAAATTCTTCTTTACAATGCGCCCAGAAAAATCTCGTTTTCAATCTCCTGAAATTATACTTATACTAGATCACCCATACATTGATGGTTGGTGATTTCCTAAATCCTAGGGGAAAACAGTTACAAAAATGAAAACCTCAACCATTTACATGATTATCTTTTATTCTCCTATTGTTTCAATAATATAAGTTTTCAAAATGATACTTCATTGTTTTATTGAAGTGTCTCCTTCTTTCAACCCAATACATTCAATACATTTTTCAAGAAAGTGTACAAAACTTCTGGGAAGCTCTGGAAAATCCTTTGCTTCAAATAGATAAATTTTTCTATGAATTTTTGGAAGCCGGTCTTCGATCCCCTTACCAACAAACTTAATTGATTGAAATTTTAAGTTTGGCTTCACTAGACACATGTCTATTAGGGTAACATCCATTTCCTTTAACTGTGAAATTTCCATCTGAATTTCGTTCAAACCCTCTTTGAAATTCAACTGGTGTCTTACAATGTTTATATGTCCTAATTGCCCACTGCAATTGTCTCTTCCAATACCTAATGATATCTTGTCCAACAAATCAAATATTTCTTCGCAATCGTATTTGTTTTCTTTGGCTATTTTCTTGTTTTCTGCTATGTTGGTTTCCCACACCTTGAGCATGATATCGTTTCTGATCTGCTCTATGATAGAAAGCTTTGTAATTTTTGACACTTCTTCATTTTATGAACATACAACTGCCTTTTGAAAAGTGGCCCTTGCTGATTTAGATTCTTTTTCTTTAAAAATAATATTATCAAGAGCATTGCTTACTTCCTGAAAATAATTCTAAATAATCTCTACTTGGGAGATTACTCTATGTTGCTCGGCTTCTATCTTCGCTTTTATTTCCAGTGACTGGTCCTGAAAAAATTTCAAATATATAACCTGGCCTTTCATTGAATTCAATTTAGCCTGTAGTTGTCTTACTGATTCTTCTTGCTGAATAACCTGTATTTGGCTAGTTTGGATCTTCTCGTTCATCTCGTCTAGACTTGACTTAAGCGATTGAATTTCTTGCTTGTCGACAGCTCTGGCCTGCTCTAGACCTTTATTTATTTCTTCTTTGATATTTTTTTTGGTATCTTTTAGTTGGTTTTGCAACTGGACTATCCTTTGGTTACTCTGTTTCAACCTTGTTCTCATATTGTCAACACTGAATAGATTTGTTGTTGCCAGAGCTCCCATGGAGCCTGCTACCTCAGTAGCGAAATCTCCCTCTTCCAAGTTTTTCCCATCTACCAGCACCCAGTGTTCCTTTACCATACCACCTTCTCTCATATACATCTTCTTCTTTAATACAACCTTCCTCTTTTTACTAAAGAAGTAATCAAACGAAGGTATTTCTTCCCTGGAAATAGGGTCGAGGTCACTAGCATATATAACTCCTATATGAGGGAGCCCAAAAGTAGACTGTAAAGGGTTCAAGGAAGTGATGGGATTACCCAACTCTGTGGATTTTATTTCCCCTATTGTCTTGGGGGTATGAACATGAATAGTAGATGATGAATGGGGGGTGGATTGACTAGATTCGAGAGGTTTCTCATACCTGCTTTCTATTTCTTCTCCTGGATTCTTTGTCTGTGGGACTTCTTTGTTTTGTGAAGATCCTTCAGCCCCCTGTGGATTTTCCTCGGTGTCTTCTTTATCCTGCGCTTTTTCTCTTAAGCCTAGGGGAATTTTTTCTTGTTCTGGAGGGGGTGTTGTTGCTTCGCCCTGCAATACCTTGGGCAAACCACTTCTTTTGTGTCTCTAGAAGGTTAGAATATTGGTTTTCAAGTTAGGTGGTAATGTATGTACCCTGTCTAACACCTCCTCATAGGTTTTGACCCCTTTAAAAATGTCATCGCAAGGGGCTTCCTCATGTTCAAACACTTTCATGCCACAGTGAGCCATGTGGCCTCCCACTGTTTGATAAGAGTGGTGTTTCCTGTGTTCGAGATCCACCAACTTGACCTCCTCTAGAGTTGCAACTTCAACCTTGGAATGACCCAGGTTGAGTAGCGAAAACCTTCCAATCTGTACGGGAAAGACTAGCCAAAACTTATTTTGAGTTTTCTTCAGTTCTATCCCAATACCGCCTATTATTATCTGATGAGCTACCTCCCTGCACACCATTATGTCAGGGAGGAATTTCGGAAGTGCATGAGGAGGGATAGAACATCTGAAAACCCTTATATAGAAGAAATTCTCCTCACTAAACCAATCGACAACGGCGTTGAGGTTTCCTATAACTGACCCTGAAATACGGGAGGGTGCACAACCATACAACATCTGATGCACCGGTATCACCATGAAATGAAAAAATTCGTAAAAAAAATCCTTAGCATTTTCTTCCCATGGCTTAGAATGATATTCATGAATAGGTTTAGTGCATGTTGGGTTCCAACTCCAATTCATCAAAGGGAAGGGGTTCGTGAAACATATAGCATCCATGATATATGCCGACATGTAAAAGGCTATTGGTCGACCACTGGATCTCATGGTCTGATACTCCATAACCTCCTTACCTAGGTTATCTGATAGAATTTTGTTCCAATTGAAGCTATAGCCTTCGGTTGCTTCATGTAAAATGGGTACCCATTCTGCAGGGAAATGGATAGGACTTTTCTTCCCGAAAAGTCTACATAGCATCATAGCCACATAGACCATGTACACATTTAATGAGGCTGTGGAATAAACATTATGGGTATCGGCCCTGAATTTTGTTGGGTGTCTCCACCAGTCTTTGATTATGCTGGGGTATGTTTGATCTGTCTCTGTGCATTCTTTCCTTTGAAATTCCTTACAAACTCTTTATTATAAACATACTTAGAATTGGGAAATAGTTTGTACATTAATTGTATATGCTCCAGTCTGAAAGAGCCGATGACGACCCCTTGGTTGTCCAAAATTCTTCTCATATGCACGTCTATCCTTTCTAAATCCCAACTGATCATATCATTGTATGTCATGAGTCGTGGGCGCATGGATACTTTGTGAAGTTCGGACTCTTCTATGTCCCGGAGTTTGTTTTCAGAATCATTGGGATAATTCTTGATTTCGTAGTCCAAGGTTTCGAAAATTTGCCTCCATGATTTGATGGAATCAATGGCATGTGGTGTAGTATCAGACACAACATCTCCTTCTGGTCTCGAGCTTTCAACTACTTCTTCATTTTTCCTAGGTTCCTTTTTAGGTGCCATAATGTTCACGTTTAGACTGAAAACTTGTTTGCAGAGGAAAAATATATAAGCCTGGATAAATGCAACTCACTCCTACTTGTAAAAACAAGAATGAAATTTGAACTATCGAATGTTTATTAGCCTTTATTTTGTCTTAATATGAGCGTATTGTTACAGGCGATAAGGAATTAATGTTTTAGTGAGGAAGATACGCCATGATATACACCTTCATATCAAAAATATCTCCATTTTTCGGTTATTAATACGGTCGTGTATCGACGATTTCAAATTGGAGTTTCAAAAGGACTTCTTTCAACAAATCCTGAAATGTGAAATGCGAAAAGTAGTTTTGTCATTATTAATCCCATTTTAAACTAACTTAATTTTGTTTTAAACTTTGTTAAAAATTTGGAATTTCACATTTCGGAATTTCGGGGATCCTGTACCCATGAGGTATGTCATAAGAAAACCCTGAATCGCGAAATCGCGATGGGATTAATTTAGGCGCTAATCACTCATATTAATGCTTTAATTAATCGAGGTTAGTAATTTATTTATTTTCTTTTCTTTTTCGGAAATTCGTGGATCGGGTGCTCGAGGGTTGACATTTTGAAATCACTTTGACATAGTAAAACCCGAATCGCAAAAGATTAATGAATCGTTGATCACGTTTAAGAGTTTAATTAATCATGACTAAAGGATTCTTTGTGAAACGCGTGTCAGGACTTATAACACCCACTTTTCTTTTTTTTGTTTTATTACTTTAATATAAATCCTTTTCGGGATTTCGGCACTATGACTCTAGATTTGCTAACAAAAGATCATACCTCATGAAAATCCGAATCCCGAAACCCAAAAAAAATCGAAAGACTTCTAACTCATTTTCAGGACTAAGGGCAGCTCCATGACTAGAAAAAGGTGAAGTTTCAGGTTAAAAGGGTAAAAAATTGAACTTCGTGTCAACACCAGCTATGATTTGGCAAGCGAGGTGCACTGCACCATCCTGTATAGAGGCTACCTTGTAGCCTCGCTTTCCTTTTTCAACTTCTTCGTAAGATTCCTTGATGCGTTGTGTTAGGGAGTGGTCTGAGGCCTTCCCTGGATAAAAATGTTGAGGGTCAGGTCCCTGCATGCTTAGTCCTGTAATCAAGTGTATCAGCATCAAATCCATAGTAATCCCCAGGTCGAGCCACAGGTTTTCGCCATGGTAGCACGACAAGAGGAGTTTAACGCAAGCGTTAACCTCCTGGGGATGGTGAAAATGGGGAATCTTCATCACATTTAGCACAGTGGATTGTGCCAGCTCCTTAATCCATGGTTGGGAGACAAGGCGAGGCTTCTTCCCAGTTGTCTTTGTCAATTATTAGTTGGGTGCGAGCATAGAATAGTTCTTTATGTTGCCTAGATTGAAGTCATTATTCTTCAGTAACGTGATATGTCCCAACTACACATATTCCCTTCGGAATATATGCAGTGAACAGACTGTACTCATAATCGCGTGGAATGCTATCACGGTTAACCATACCAACCAATGGTGGAATGTACTTTGGTAAGATCGATGGGATATTCTTCGCATTATCCATATCGTCGCAATGCTTACTTTGTTGCTTGGTCACGGGGTTGACACAGCGAGAACATCGTCGAGTTGAAGGGGAAGCCTACAGTCCCCTAGTCGATGATGTCTGGACACCTTTAGATAGCTATCTGTCGACCATTATCTTCTTGAGGACCTCCTCGACAGACTTCTCTAATGCACTAGGTTCGCCCAACATTCTCACTTTTAAACAAACAGGTCGAGGTAGGCAAACGGACAGGCGGGGTAGACAAATGGATGGCGAGGTATAGCTTCTGATAGAAAAACTCGACACACAATCAATTCTCTTCTTGGCTCAGTTAATCACGGGTGGAAAAAAGTGGTCCCAGCGCAGCGTCTAACGGGTTAAATAAGTGAGGCACCATAATGGATTCTTCCAACGGGCACAAATTCTTCCATCAATGTGAATCTATCTGTTATGACGCAGTATCAACGTCCCAAAAGTGGTCCATCCACCCATAAATGCATTTCCTAGCCGTTCTGGAGCATCGTTCTAATGGGCGGGGCACCTCCAACAGTCATATAGCTTCACCAGGGTGAATTCCCCTTCTGCGCGGTCCTCCTATTCTGGCAAGGTTCAAATCCTGCGAACCTACCTCCTGTGAGGTTCCAGTCTGTGAAGTCTTCCATTTATTCTATGTATCTTCCTATAGCTTTTCTAACCTGGCTTTATTTTTATTGAGCTTCCTTTCCTTCTTTCCTATGATATCAGTCTCTCTAATTATTTATGGATTCCTCTTTCCGTTCTTGTTCTTATCATCTCCTATCGTAGTGACTTTGCACTATTGATGTGCTCTCAAAGGGTTCAAATTTAATATCCCTTATCTTATTAATTCCAGGGTGGGTATTCGTTTTTCTTGCATGGATAGGTCCTTCAAACCTTCTTGCGTTCTTTGAACCTTGACAACTAATTCTCTTGTCCTTTCTTGCTTCGACTTATCTTCTCCTTCTTCTATTAGTTGGTCTATTTTTCTAGCTATGAAATCCCTTAGTTCTTGCTTTTTATTTTCTCTAGATTCTTCCTCTGCTTTCCTTCGAAAATTTGCCTCCATGATTTGATGGAATCAATGGCATGCAGTGTAGTATCAGACACGACATCTCCTTCTGGTCTCGAGCTTTCAATTACTTCTTCACTTTTCTTATGTTCCTTTCTAGGTTCCATAATGTTCGCGTTTAGACTGAAAACTTGTTTGTAGAGGAAAAATATATAAGCCTGGATAAATGCAACTCACTCCTACTTGTAAAAACAAGAATGAAATTCGAACTATGGAACGTTTATTAGCCTTTATTTTGTCTTAATATGAGCGTATTGTTACAGGCGATAAGGAATTAATGTTTTAATGAGGAAGATATGCCATGATATACGCCTTCATATCAAAAATATCTCCATTTTTCTATTATTAATACTGCCGCGTATCGACGATTTCAAACTGGAGTTTCGAAAGGACTGCTTTCAACAAATCCTGAAATGTGAAACGTGAAAAGTAGTTTAGTCATTATTAATCCCGTTTTAAACTAACTTAATTTTGTTTTAAACTTTGTTAAAAATTTGCGATTTCGCATTTCGGAATTTCAGGGATCATGTACCCGTGAGGTATGTCATAAGAAAACCCTAAATCGTGAAATTGTGATGGGATTAATTTAGGCGCTAATCACTCGTATTAATGCTTTAATTAATCAAGGTTAGTAATTTATTTCTTTTCTTTTTCGGAAATTTGGGAATCGGGCGCTCGAGGGTTGACAATTTGGAAGCACTTTGACACAGGAAAACCCAAATCATGAAAGATTAATGAATTGTTGATCGCATTTAAGAGTTTAATTAATCACGACTAAAGGATTCTTTGTGAAACACGTGTCGAGACTTATAACACCCACTTTTTCTTTTTTTTGTTTTATTACTTTAATATAAATCCTTTTCGGGATTTCGGCACTAGGACTCTAGAGTTTCTAACTAAATATCATACCTCATCAAAATCCGAATCCCGAAACCCAAAAAAAATTGAAAGACTTCTGACTCATTTTCAGGACTAAGGGAAACTCCATGACTAGAAAAAGGTGAAGTTTTAGGTTAAAAGGGTAAAAAATTGAGCTTCGTGTCAACACCAACTATGAGTTGGCAAGCAAGGCGTACTGCTCCATCCTGTATAGAGGCTACCTTGTAGCCTCACTTTCCTTTTCAACTTCTTCATAAGCTTCCTTAATGCGTTGTGCCAGGGAGTGGTCTGAGGCCTTCCCTGGATAAAATTGTTGAGGGTCAGGTCCTTGCATGCTTAGTCCTGTAATCAAGTGGATCAGCGTTAGATCCACAGTAATCCGTAGGTCGAGCCACAGGTATTCTCCATGGTAGCATGACAAGAGGAGTTTATCGCAAGCGTTAACCTCCTAGGGATGGCCAAAATGGGGAATCTTCATCACATTTAGCACAGTGGACTATGCCAGCTCCTTAATCCATGGTTGGGAGACAAGGCGAGGCATCTTCCTAGTTGTCTTTGTCAAGTATTAGTGGGGTGCGAGCATAGAATACTTCTTTCTTTTGCCTAAATTGAAGTCGTTGTTCTTCAGTAACGAGATCTGTCCCAACTGACTCCCAACTACGCGTATTCCCTTTGGAATATACGTAGTGAACATAATGTACTCATAATCGTTTGGAATGCTATCACAGTTAACCGTGCGAGCCAACGGTGGAATGTACTCTGGTAAGATCGATGGGATCTTCTTCACATTATCCATATCGTCGCAATGCTTACTTTGTTGCTCGGTCACGTGGTTGAAACGGCTAGAACATTGTCGAGTCGAAGGGGAAGACTGCAGTCCCCTGGTCGATGATGCCTGGACACCTTTAGATAACTATCTGTTGACCATTATCTTCTTGAGGACCTCCTCGACAGACTTCTCTAATGCACTAGGTTCGCCCAACATTCTCACTTTTAAACAGACAGGTCTAGGTAGGCAAACAGACATGCAGGGTAGACAAATGGATGGTGAGGTATAGCTTCTGATAGAATAGCTCAACACACAATCAATTCTCTTCTTGGCTCAATTAATCACGGGTGGAAAAAAGTGGTCCCAGCGCAGCGTCCGACGGGTTAAATAAGTGAGGCACCGTAACGGATTCTTCCAACGGGCACAAATGCTTCCATCAATGCAAATCTATCAGTTATGATGTGGTATCAACGTCCCAAAAGTGGTCCATCCACCCATAAATTCATTTCCTAGCCATTCTAGAGCATCGTTCTAATGGGCGGGGCACCTCCAACAGTCATATAGCTTTGCCAGGGTGAAGTCCCATTCTGCGCAGTCCTCCTGTTCTGGCAAGGTTCAAATCCTACGAACCTGCCTCCTGCGAGGTTCCAGTCTGTGAAGTCTTCCATTTGTTCTTTGTATCTTCCTATAGCATTTCTAACCTAGATTTATTTTTACTGAGATTCCTTGCCTTCTTTCCTATGATATGAGTCTCTCTAGTTGTTTTTGGATTCCTCTTTCCATTCTTATTCTTATCTTCTCCTAGCGTAGTGACTTTTCACTATTGATGTTCTCTCAAAGGGTTCGAATTTAATATCCCTTATCTTATTAATTCTAGGGTGGGCATTCTTTTTTCTTGCATGGATAGGTCCTTCAAACCTTCTTGCATTCTTTGAACATTGACAACTAATTCTCTTGTCCTTTGTTGCTTCGACTTATCTTCTCGTTCTTTTATTAGTCGGTCTATTTTTCTAGCTATGAAATCCCTTAGTTCTTTCTTTTTCTTTTATGTAGCTTCTTCCTCTGCTTTCCTTCTGATTTGATATTTCTCAATCCAAGTCTTACCTAGTAAACGTGGGAAAGGGACATTGTCCCCAATAAACTTAATGACTTCAAATTCCTCTTCATTCGATGTTCCATGAATAATAACAGGTATATTAGTAACTCTTCCACATAAGGCTATCATATTTCCCTTAAACAATCCTATCCTTCCCAATGAAGGTACCACAATAGGCTTTCTCAAAATTTGCCAAGTGTCTTTTGTCATAATATTCACTTGTGTTTCTTCATCAAAGACACAGTCTCTGTCGAAGTCTCTTATTCGTGCACTTATGCATTGTTTTACTTTCAGGATCTCTGGTAAACTAACATCTTTGTGATCATTCATCATTTCTTTTAATTGTACTAATGTAGTTTGAACATTCTCTAATTCTTTCTCTTTATGATTCTCCAACATGCTCTTAGTCTCTTGACTTCCTTCATAGTTTCCTTGCCTCATGTTCATTCTTTCAACTTTAGCAATCATCCTTGGGAAATCCTCAACCTCATAGCCAACAATTTTACAACAAAGACAAATAGGACATGTACCAGGGCATTCCTTAGCAAGATGTCTCGGTCTTCTGTAGTTATAACATAGTGTCAATCCTCTCTTTCTCTTATCATAGTGTTGGACCTACAATCACTAGTATCATAGTGTTGGACCTACAATCACTAGTATCATAGTGCTGGACCTACAATCTGTATCATAGTGCTGGACCTACAATCTGTATCATAGTGTTATAACTGCGCACTAGTATCATAGTGTTGGACCTACAATCTGCAAAAATTCTTTCTAGGTTCCGGCATCCACTTATTAGTCCAAAATTTATTTCTATGCATAGGAATATCATATATTTCTTCATTTCTATTAGCTTTACTTAGATCAACTCTTTCTTCCAATTGTGCCCTAGATTTCATACTAGGACATAATCTATTAAACATACATAAATTCATGCTTTCAGAACAAAAATTTTCACTTATATTACTCTTATCAAAGCACAAAGCTTTACCTCTTTTAAGATCTTACCTCTTTTCTTCAGATCAGATTTCTTTCTTAGCACGTAGCTTCACAAGTCAAGTATATTAGTGTGCACTTCAACAGCAGATCTAAGCACAAAGCTTCTCTCTTCTTTACTTCAATTCCCAGCAATCATAGTTTGAGGTCCCGGCAACAGAACCATTTGTTGGCACAGGGGCAGACCCGGGGTTCAATGCTTCAACAACGCACCAACAAAACCCTAACTACCGACCCTTTCAAAAACACCTGCGAAGAAGGAGAAGTCTCACCCGAGGTAGAAGCAAGGGGGGTTATAGGACTTAGGTGTCTGTAACCAAGATGAGACACAGATTTGTGATAATAACACTTCGTAGAGTATTCTAGAAACACTTAGAAGGTGATATGCATTAGTTTATTAGCTTTGTTAACATCGCAGAACTTACCCAAATATAGATCGGCGCAGTAACAATAAATATTAATCACTTCAATCGTTTAGCACATAGCATTGAGTTAGATCTAACATTCATTCATCCTTAACACAAATAAAGTACTAAGCTTCAACAAATCTATCTGACATACATAATAAGAAAAGCACTAAGCATATTCATAACATAAACAACACAACACAAAGAAACCAAAGACACAAGATATACATGGTTCACCCCAGTGTGGAGCTGCGTCCACCAACTGCTTCGTCTTCTTTATTATTCTTCAATCTCTTACATTCATTTTCTCCTGTGCACTAAACCACAGAGCCAAACTTTGCACCAGACAGGAGATATGTGCACTGAGCACCAAATCCTCCTTCCCAAAATTAGGTCAAGGCACAGATCCAACTTCTTTGTCGAGCACATAGCCTTACATAAACATTATGTTGCACAAAGCAACTCATAACTACTTGCACTTAGCCACTTCCCACTATCCCCTACTCTTCTACAATACATTCTTACTTATAATTTTACAATCCCTTGCAAAAAGGAATAAACATGGGAGAACCCATGGGCTGACATCCTATAACCCATTACAAAAACCCTAAGGAACTCCTTGTTGGGTCCACATAGCCCGCAAAATAAGTGAGATCTGCGATCTCAGCTTCGCCTGGGCGCTCCATCTTTGATGAGCCTGTCGAAGTCGAAAAGTGGTCAAAACCTGACCAAGGTTTCCTCAAAACTTGGTCTAGGACCAACATGATGAATTAGGTCAGTGAACCTTTTCTTATAGCTACCCGAAACCCTAATTCGCATTGACCTCTAATTTTAGCTCTTCTATTTTTAGCTCAAATTGGCTTAAAATCACTTTTAGCCACTTTTAGCTCAATGTCACTTTCTGAATATAACACCTTTGACTCAAGTGACCTCCAGTAACCCCGTTTACCCCTTTCTGGCCTTGTCTATAGTCTAACAGGGCAATTTAGACCATTAAGCCTCTTCTTTGGAGCTCCTATTTGGAAAGGGACATTATAGTGGGAAAATAAAATTTACAAGAGAGGAGTCCCTTGGGTTGGAAGTATGATTGGAAATGTGTATGTAAGGAATTTGAAAATGTATCTAAACAAAATGTACGAAATTGAGTTATATTTTTAACCATATATAATTTTAATCCTTTGATTTATATATTGTCGTAGTAAAAGAAAATTATTGTAAACAAAATGTAAGAAATTGAGTTATATTTTTAACCATATATAATTTTAATCCTTTGATTTATATATTGTCATAGTAAAAGAAAATTATTATAAGTATATCAACATTTTAACATTTTTACTACCTTCAATTTACATTGACATAAATTAATAGCTTATTAATTTTA
>SNQJ01S0143141.1:36184-50419 GCA_010110895.2 Picea sitchensis
GACATTATTGGTTCACTAGTTGATGCTTGTTCGTTGCTTGTTAACTGGTTTCTTGGTTGTTTGTTGTTGTTTCTCTTGTTGGAGTTTGCACACTTGGGATTCTGCAACCATGATTGGAACTGTGCTTCATTCGTTCCCCATTGATGGACGGCTTTCAATTCCATGTTTACCTTCCTATTCGTTGTTTGTTGTTTGCAAGTGAAAAATTTCAATACTGGAAATGTCTGGGTTAAAATCCTCTTGCAGAACATCTTTGTATGTGAGTACTACGACCAGAGAACCAGGAATGTGAAGTTGTCTTTTTCTTGTTCTTGAACATCAATGTTTGACAAAGAACCCACCTCTATCGTAGCCATAGTGACATATAAAAAAGGAAATTGAATTTTCTCCTCATTTTTTATGTTCCTGAAAACCATAAATTTGGTTTGTTTTTTTTCAGGATGTTCCCTTCCAATCACATGTGCCCACTTCCATGTCCTAGACATCAAACCAGGAGTCGTTGGATAATAGCAATGAAAAAAAA
This sequence comes from Picea sitchensis, assembly GCA_010110895.2. Classification (NCBI taxonomy): domain Eukaryota; kingdom Viridiplantae; phylum Streptophyta; class Pinopsida; order Pinales; family Pinaceae; genus Picea; species Picea sitchensis. The sequence continues at coordinate 36,708 of SNQJ01S0143141.1, forward strand.
ATATGAGGCACAGTCTAAAGAAATGCACCAAACGTATGGTTTTCAGGAATAGAAAATGTGAGGAGAAAAATCGGTTTCCTTTTTTATATGTCAATGTGGCTGCGATAGAGGCGGGTTTTGTGTCGAACATTGACGTTCAGGAACAAGACCAATACAAAATTACAGTCTTGTTTCTCTAGTCGTAGTAGTCACATACAAAGATGTTCTGCAAGAGGATTTTGAGCATTCCTAGTATTGAAAATTCTTACTTGCAAACTGGAAAAAAACAAACAACGAATAGGGATGCAACCATGGCAGTGAAACTTACCCATGAATGGGGAACGACGGAATTGAAATTGAAATTACGGATACAGAATTCCAGTCATGCAAACTACAACTTTCTTAAATGTTTACAAAGTGGGAGGCCTTTGGATGGTCCTCATAGCCTTAAATGTTTACCTGACATGCCTCACAGCCTGAAATGTTTTCTTAACATGCATGTTACAATACATTTTCCTCCGATTTTTTGATACAATCTTGTCTGCAGTGAATTTGGACAATATTGTTCTTCACTGACATTCCTGGTTGACTGGTTGATGCTTGCTCGTTAGTTCGTTGGATGAAGCTTATTGTTGGTTGATTCAAATTTTCAGAGTTGAGGTCCTGCAGCTACAGTTGGACCTTTTGGTACTTGTTCATTGCCTTGTTGTTTTGTTGCTTGCACTTGTTTGATTCAACTTTGCAAGGTTAGGGTCATGCATCTACATTTGGACCTATTGTTGCAGTTTTTAGGCCAGGATTTGCGCTTCTTTCATTCCCCATCCACTGGTGAGTCTCAATGTCGTGGTTTCATTCCTATTCGTTGATTGATGTTTGTTATTTCCAGTTTGCAAGTAAGAATTTTCAATACTAGGAATGTCTGAGCCAAAATCCTCTTGCAGAACATCTTCGTATGTGACTACTACAACCAGAGAAACATGAGTATGATGTTTTCTTGGTGTTATTACTGAGCATCATTGTTCATTAGAGATCCTACCTCTATCACATCCATAGTGACATATAAAAAAAAAGGAAAACAATTTTTTTCCTCGTATTTTATGTTCCTAAAAACCATGCGTTTGGTGCATTTTTTTCATGTTGTTCCCTTCCAAAACATCTTCCCCTTTGAATTTCAATGCTGGGCTCGGAACCCGCCTTTGTTGCAGCCATATTAAGATATAAAAAAGGAAATCGAATGTTATCCTCATTTTTTCTGTTCCTGGAAACGATACGTTTGCCAAAGACACATGAGTGTGATGTTGTCTTGTTCTTGTGTGAAAACAATACATTTGGTGCATTTTTTTCATTATGTTTCCTTCCAAAAGTTCTTGTTCCCATTTGAATGTCAATGTTTGGCACATAATCCACCTATGTTTCACCCATAGTGAGATATAAAAAAATGAAATCGAATGTTCTCCTCATATTTTATGTTCATGAAAACCATATGTTTGAGTGCAACCTTGGCACTAAAACTTACTCGTCAATGTGGAACACCAGAAACATAGATCCAATCTCAAATGTAGAATCCCAAGAGTACAAAGTGCAACAATAGGGAAAACTGCGGATGCAGGACTTCAACCTTGCAAATTTGAAGCAGAGAAGAGCAAGCGGAAAACAACAAACGAGTGAGTGAATTGATGAGGCACTGTTTTGTGACTACTATCGGGCTACTGTTTTGTGACCGAATTCCATAATAGAGGGAGTGGGCATGGCCACACACTATTGTGGACAGAGGGTGCATTGGTCTATGGAAATGACAACATCTCACAAATTGAGTAGGTTATGGACAAATACATGACATGCAACACAGATCATTTGGATCTAGGGCTTGCCAAAGTTCATAGACATTATCATACAAGAAGTTGTAAAAAATGAAAAGAAATCACATTTTAGATACAACTTCCTTGTGTCGCCAATGAGAACAATAAGAATCGTAGAGCCAATTAGTTTGGAGGACAATGTTCTCATTGAGAAATCTAAAAAAATTTCTCATTTCTAGAACAAGGAGACTTTGATGACTTAAAGAGCTTCCAAGACTTCTTGGCAGAGCTAAATCTAATAGAAGCTAAGTACATCCAATGCATACAATCTACACTTAAACAACCGACAGTTTTTCTTAAACGAAAAACTTTACATATATGGAACAATAGTTTCTCCAAGTACCAACTAGTTATGTAGAATGCAAATGAAGACACACAGTTTCTCCGTCTAACCACCCTGCTTTTCCATACTTAGTCGAGTCTTCAACGTTTTGCGGGTTCACAGACTACCGGGTTCACAAAAGTTTGAAATAATTTTTCGCTCCCCTCCATCCTTGCCACCTTCCCCCCTTCCCAATGCACATTAATTATGCTTTTACTAGTGACAAATCAACATGCAGGTTCAAAAAGATTGGCATTAATAAGCGGAAATCTCAAGGACATCTCCCATTAAAACGCATTAATGGGTGAATATTATTGGATATGATGATTTGTTTGTGTCCATCTTGAATTGGAAAAAAAATTGATGGTTATTTTTTTTTTTAAGGCATCATCATAGTAAGAATGTAATATTGTGCTAGCCCACTGTCATCCACAAATGTTTCATCCACAAAGGTGTTGGCATCATATCCCTCTTTAATACTGTGCATATATTACAGGTTTTCATATTTGAGAATATGCTTGCATATGGAAATGTTAACTCATATTTTCTCTATCGCCTATGCATTTTAGCAAACTTTGCGAGTCGAAAACACCCTTTAAATTGGAACATGGTTTACATTTGGGCCACAAAAATACTATTAAAATAAAATAATATGAATGGTATTTGAATAACTATAAACAAATTCTCTTTGTACTTGAACCTGAGTTTGTCGAGGTCCAGCTATATTCCATAGTTGAGAATGTTTTTCCCATAGTTAATGTTTATGGCCGCGAGTTCCTGGATTGCACTATCGAACTCTCATGCCCCATGTTCTGTGATATACATCTTTCACCCAAAACTAATGTCATCTACAATTCAACCCCAGACTCCTCAAACTTGCAATCTTCACCCTACCTACGATGAGTCTGTCCTCATCCATCTGACCTCCTCGCATTTCCATACTTAGTCGATTCTTCACATCTTGTTGTCCCAGATTCACGAGTTCGTGGACTCTCGGGTTTAGAAAAGTTTGAAAGAATTTATCGCTCCCGTCCATCCTCACAACCTTCGCACACTTCCTAATGAAAATTACTTACGCTTTTAATTAGTGACAATTCACCACACAGGTTCAAAAAGATTGGCATTAATAACTGAAAATATCGAGGACATCTCCGATTAAAATGCATTGAAGCAAGATCTATGGGAGATTATATTATCATCCCCCAGTGTTCAGTTTAAATACTATCAGGACACAATTACTTTCACATGTTGCAATACAAACAATTCTTCAACAAATCATTAGCTTTTCTCACAGGCACCCCAGATGCACTCCAGTCGCCTGGTATCGAATTGGTAGAGGTCATTATTATAGGATCTAAACTCTTTTTTGTGTGGATCTTGAACTCGAATTTTTTTTTGCTTACTTTAGTTTTTTTAAGGCATTTTTCCCCACCCTTCCATACTTAGTCGATTATTCACCTCCTGTTGTCACAGATTCACGGGTTCCCAGGCTTTCAGGTTCACAAAACTTTCAAATCATTTTTCACACCCTTCCCAATGCACATTAATCATGCCTTTATTAGTGACAACTCACCACACATATTCAAAAATATCGGCATTAATAGGTGAAAAGTTTGAGGAAATATCCCATTAAAACGCATTAAACCAAGATTTCAGAAGATTATATTATCATCCTCTAGCATTCATTTTAAATATTTATTCCCATTTCCCTCTACCATCGAAAACGTGGGCTTTAAGGTGCCTTCCTTGTAATGTTCCTGGTCATCCACATGTGAGACAACTTAGAGATTTCATTCATGCCCAATTGAAATACGAGGGAATGGTTTTATGTGACGTCAGCTTTGAGCAAAAAAAAATTTGTTAGCCAACAGAAACTCAGACAAAAAAAATTCAAGTATCTTATGATTAGTATTCTCCATATATTTTATCCTTTGGTTGGTTGAAAGGTATGCATGAAGATTTGTATGTTGAATTTATTTGTTTTGTTACTGGAAATTGGAAGGGACTTTCAAGTCACCTGTAAAACTCTACTTTGTTGAAGTATATAGCTTCTTCCAACAACACAAATTTGGCAAGTGTATCAAATCCTACTGACCACACCAGAATTTATCTTTCGCCAGAGGAGTCGCACATATCATGGCTTACAAAATGGTCTGGAATATTCGGAAGTGACGCCAAATATTAATCCATGAGTGAATATACTCAGAAGGAAATTATAAATTTGGATCCTCACGAATGTGAGAAACTGTATGAGTGGTTGAATCAACATCCTAAAATTACAAAAGTTTCTTTGTCAAAGTTTTTTGAGCGACTCCTGGGTGTAGTAACCGACTTGAAAAAAATTCATCTTCTTTGTCAAAGTTTGTTCACCGACATATGGATGTAGTAACAGAATCCACATACAATCAACTTTCTATCACTACTGCACATTTTTTTCACTATTCCTATGCATATAATTGCATCTGGGTCGAAGAGTTTACCGCTCTTTGCAAGAATATTCTCCTTGTAATTGAAGGTTGGTATATAATATAGGAATGAGGCTCTCAAAAGTTTTTGATGCCTACATCGACAAGTAACTGGGAAAATTTAATGGGAAGGAATTCTAGACTATTGACTTTGCAACACTTTCTGAAGATTACTTTATACTACCACCTTTTGCAGGAAGTTTGACGTATTCAGGTAATGATTTGGTTTCTGAAGATCACCTTTTACTACCACTTTCATGTAATGATTTTGTTTCATTCTTTAGAAGAGACCTTGATGTAGTATATATTCCAGAGCTATTTCCACTGAATATCAATCTTCCTTTTGTTTCCCGTGCTTTGAATAAGGAGAATGCATTTCTTTTGTTGCAGTAGATCCGATATTTGAAAAAAACGGAAGTTGCTCGATTCTTGAAGTATTGACTTTTCTTGTTCGAATAAATCACCATGGCCTCGCCGCAAGCATCTCTCAAGTTGTTCATCAGGATCACAGGTCGATAAGAATAGAGTGCCTTCCTGGTCATAGAGTGCTTCCATCCCCACCTTGTGTTTTCACAGGTGCTTTTATTGCTAGCTTTTTTCTTTCTCCTGGTGGTGGATCCTTTTATCCCAACCAACATGATAGAAATAAACTATATCTAGGGAGTTTGATCGCTTCCGGGGATTTGAGTTGAATACATATTAATTTTGGTTAACTTGAAATTTTTTATGTGTGCAACCTAATGTTAGACATAGAAAATACTATTTCTTATTTTTTTAAATATAAAATAATGTATTTTCTTAACACATGACTAGTTGAAAAGTTTCAGGCATTGTTTGGGATTCACGTCCTTCAAGGATGTTAATTAATTACACAATTAATATTGCTTGTGGAAATGCAATCGACCCGTCGTCGACTATGGAAATTGCATTAACACTGCAATGTCCAGATAATAAATGTCTGACATGCACCTAATGTCGAGGTCATCATCGCAAATGGCACCCAACCTCCAAAGATTTCTGGACTCACAACAACATTGTGATTGTCGTGACAAAGCAACACTAAAGTCAATTCTCTTTTGCAGGTCTGACAACCCTGCAGCCTAAGTTCTTTGACAATGACATGCCTACTTTTTCACTAAATTACCACCCTGCAGTTGATGGCATTGTTCCCATTTCCATCGCTAGTGTCAATGTCCGAAGCTGAAGCTATCTGGAGCCTGGATTCACCGCCAGTGTGGATCCCTGAAGTTGAAGCTACCTGGAGCTTGGGGTCACGACTTGATACACTTGACATTAGTACCAGTAGTGATCAAAAGTTGATTGTATGTCGAGTCTGTTACTACATCCATACGTCACTCAACAAACTTTGAGATAGAAGTTGGTTGTCTGGCAAGTCTGTTACAACTTTGAGATAGAAGGTTATGCAATTTTAGAATGTTGATTCAACCACTCATACAGTTTCTCAACTTCGTGAGGATCCAAATTTATAATTTCCTTCTAAGTATATTTGGGCATGGAGTAATATTTGACGTCACTTCCGAATATTCCAGACCATTTTGTGAGCCACGATATGTGCCACTCCTATGACGAAAGATATATTCTGGTGGGATCTGCAACATTTGATACACTTGCCAAATTTGTGTTGTTGAAAGAAGATATATACTTCAACAAAGGAGAATTTTGCAGGTGACTTGAACGTCCCTTCCAATTTATAGCAATAAAACAAAGAAATTCAACATACAAATCTCCAGGAAGTCCTTTCAACCAAACAAATGATCAAATATAAGGAGAATACCAGTCACAATATACTTGAATTTTTTGTCTCAGCTTCTGTTGGCTAACATAATTTTTTTCCCCCAAAGCTGACGTCACATAAAAACACTCCCTTATCTTTGAATTGGGCCTAAATCGCATCTCTAAGTTGTCTCAGATGTGGATCTCCAAGAACATTACAAGGAAGGCACCTTAAACCCCAAGTTTTCGATGATAGAGAGAAATTAACACTTAGCAAAGTATGGAATGTTGAATAAAAAGCTAATGCAGGTAGGCCATATCTAGAAGAGACAAACTATTCAAGAAGTTGGGATAGATCTAGCTGGCAGCACCCATGAAGTCCAAGACCCGAAATTGATATTCAACTCGTTGTTTTTAACCAGGAAAGCATTTGATGATCAATTTGAAATCTATAAAAGACTGTCTACAGGCTTGATTCTTGTACATATTTGTTTTTTTTGTCCGCGGGAGCCCCAATCACAGTCATTATGGAAAATGCATTTAAATTTCAGAGAATATGTGTTGAACTATTTCAAGAGAACTATTTTGGGAAATAATCTCAGTTGTATTTTTTAACTCGGTTTATCTGAATATAAAATATTTGAGGTTTTTATATGGTGTTTTCCATTGTTTAAATATTGTTGGTTTTTTTTTTTTCTATTAAATTGACTCATTTTCATGTACAGTTATTGATAGATGAATTCAACCTCTTTCAACAAGAATTTAAGACTCTCTTTGATCCGTAGGTTAAACATGCACGACAATATTTTTAAATAAAAGCTACTCTATTCTCTCCTTACATTTTGCATGGAAGAATTATTTGTGATAGGACATAGTTATGTGGCACCCACCCTATACTTAAGAAAGAAATGGGTGGACCCATCCTGCTTTCATTCTTCGGGGCCCCGTAAATAGATTCAATTAATGACTATTTCAACATGGAAACTCAGGTGTTGAAGTCATGTTCCTATTCAATATTGTGCATATATTATAGCTTCTTCTATTTGAGAATATCCTTGCATATAAAAATGTTAGGTCATTTTTTTTTTTCTATTGCTTATGGGTTTGAACGAAATTTGTGAGCCCAAAAACACCCTACAAATTGGAAGATGGTTTACATTTGGACCACAAATAATCTATTAAGATATATTAATATGAATACTATTGGAATAAATATAAACAAATTCTCTTTAAACTTGAAGTTGTCTTTGTCGACCTCCAAGTATATTACATAGCTTAGACTAAATGTTCGTTTCTCCCTTTCTTTTCCCTCCTCTATACTTACCTATTTTTCCCTTGTATTCTTCCCCTCTATTATCCCTTTCAGATTCTATAATTAGTCGCATTTCTATGATCACGACTTCCCGAGTTGGTGGATTGGCAGATGCTCATATTCATCTATATCTTCACATCATGATCCCGAACGACCACCGTCCCTTTCAATACTTAGCCAATTACCTGACCACCGGGTCTCAGGTTAGCACTATCGAACTCTTATGCCCCTTGTTCCGTCATATGCATATTGCAACCAAAACGTTTGTGATCTGCAATTTATTCTTTTACTAGTGAGAACTCACCAAAGGTTTGAAAAGTTTGGCATTAATAAAAGAACAGTAGATGTTGTTCTGTGAGATACTTACCCTTTTTTCCCTTTTCTTGGTTCCCTCTATTATCCCTTTCTGGTTATATAATTAGTCTCCTTTCTATGATCGCGGGTTCCCAGGTTGGCGGACTGACATATATTCATCTCCATCTATATCCTCACATCACAAGTCCGAGCGATCGTCATTCCTTTCCATACTTAGCAAATTTTATGGTCATGATTTCCAGAGTTGGTGCTATCGAACTCTCCTACCGCTTGTTTTGTGATATACATCTTGCACCCAAAACTTATGTGATCTAAAATTCCACCTCGGACTCCTTGAACTCGCAAGCTTCACTCTACCTGGGTTCACAAACGTTTCAAAGAATCTATCGTTGCCTTCCATCCCCACCACCTTCCTGCCCTTCCCAATGCACGTTAATTATGGTTTTACTAGTGACAACTCAACACACTGGTATGAAGCAATTGGTATTAACAAGAAAAAACCTCGAAGGAATCTCCCATTAACACGCATTAAACTGCCATTTACGACACTCCGAACAACCGTCATTCCTTTCCATACTTACCCAATTTTTTCCCCGTGTTCCATGATATACACCTTGCACCCAAAAATTTTGTGATCTACAATTCCACTTCAGACTCCTCCAACTCACAAGATTCACTCTACTTCAGTTCACAAAAAGTTTCAAAGAATTTATCGCTCCCTTCCATCCCTGCCACAGTCGTGCCCTTCCCAATGCACATTAATTATTCTAGCCTCTAGATTGCACTTCCATTGTTTTGTGACCTACAAACAACACCTGGACCTCCGTGATAAACAAATTTATTGTCGAACTCCCACATCGTCCCCTCTTATGTGTTACACATTCTTCACTCAAAAGTTTTGAGCCATACAATTTGACTATCGGGCCCTGACGTCTTCTGGGGAACCCTTGTCACCCTATTTTGGATCCTCGGGTTGAAGGGTTCATGAAATCTCCAATTCCTAGTCACTGTTTCCTGTGCCCGCCACCTTCATATGTATTTCCAAATATGCAACAACAAAGGTTTAATTCTAACAATTCATCATGCAATAGCCATAAAGATCGTCATTAATAAGCAAAAGGCTCGAGGAGATAGTCACACTGACTATCCCTACACAACATGTCCATAAACATGCAGAAAAGATCTTGCTAGGTAATGGGATATCTATTACAAATTTTAATATATTAGCGAAAACGAGTCTGGCCTATTGTTTCCCTATTCCATAATTAGACACATTTTCGATTGCGGATTCCCAGACTAGCAGGCTCAAGATTGTGTTTCCAATGTTTCGCGACTTGCAAACAGTACCCGGAGTTTTGCGATATACAATTTGTCCATTGGACTGCCCCATCATGTCCTCTTCCGTGTTACGCGTTTTGTGGTCAACACTTTCGAGACATACAATTTGACCCTCGGACCCTCACCTCTGCTCGTTATATCTTGTAACCCTATTTTGAAGCTCGTCCGACTGCTTTCGATAATTATCCATTCCTTAATTGTTGTTCCCTATCCCCGCCACCTTCATACTTATTTCTGGATATGAAATTAGTAAGCTTTAATGCTAATATTTCATCATGCAGGAACCGTAAAGATTTCCATTAATGAGTGAAATGCTCAAGGAGATCTCCCAGACTTCCATGATATACAAATTGATTGTCGGACTCCCACATCATCCCCTCTTCCGTGTTACACATTTTGCACTCAAAATTTCCGAGACATACAATTTGACGATCGGGGCATCACGTCTCCTAGGTAAACTTTGTCACCCTATTTTGAAGCCCGTCTGACCACTTTCCATACTTTCTCATTTCTTGGAATCTCTTTTGCAGATCCTCGGGTTGGTGGGTTCACGAAATCTCCAATTCCTAGTCAATGTTTCCTATGCCCACCACCTTCGCACTTCTTTCAAAGTATGAAACGACCAAGTTTTAATGTTAACAGTTCATCATGAAACAATTGTACAGATTGTCATTAATAAGTAAAAGTCTTGACGAGATAGTCACATTAACTATCGCTACACAACTTGCCCAGTAACATGCAGAAAATATCTTGCTAGATAATGGGATATCTATTACAAATTTCAATATATTAGCGAAAATGAGTCTGGCCTACCATTTCCCTATTCCATATTTAGCCACTTTTTCAAATGTGGGTTCCGAGATAGGCGGGCTCACAATTGCGCTTCCAATGTTCTGTGCCCTGCAAATAGTACCCGGAGTTTCGTGATATACAAATTGACCACTGGACTGTCCCATCATGCCCTCTTCCATGTTATGGGTTTTTCACTCAAAACATATGAGAAATACAATTTGACCGTCGAGCCCTCACCTCTCATGGTTATACCTTGTTACCCTATTTTGAAGCCCAACTGACCACTTTCTATAATTAGCCATTCCTTAATTTCTCTTTCCTATCCTCGCCACCTTCGTACTTCTTTCTAAATATGCAATTAGTAAGATTTGATGATAACAACTCGTCATGAAGGAATCGTCAACATTGTCATTAATGAGCAAAATGCTCGAGGAGATCTCCCATTAATATGCATTAAACCAATATCTACAAAGAGTTATATTATCCCTTCTGATTGTTCATCTCAAATAGCATGGAATGTCTTTCATGGGTCGTCGCATTGGCGCATTCATGAAATCTCCAATCCTTAATTACTCTTCGTCGTACCCGCCATCTTCTCACTTCTAAGTATGAACTTACTAGTCGTTAATGCTAACAGCGCATCATGCAACAACCGTCGAGATTTTCATTAATGAGTGAAAGGCTCGAGGAGATCTCCCATTCACACGCATTGGACCAAGATTTGTGGAGGGTTATATTATCCCTTCCAACTTTTCATTTCAAACATCATCTGGAGAAAACAAACGTTCTTGTAAACATATGGCAGCAACTCGACAACAGTTCTGTGGAGATACAGTGAATATCTTTGGGCGTGAGGACTAGAAATTTCAGTGGTCCAGGGCATACTCTTACTATTCATCACGTTCCACCCAAAACAAAGTGATTTGGATCTCTGGAATCGCTCGTGCATACTGTGTCCCTGAAGTTTTTGACTGTAAGGAGGTGGTATCTTGGTGCGCTGAAAAATATATTTCAAGCCAAAGAATTATTCCACTGCACGACCATTCTCCTATTTCTTTGTCACCTCAGGTCTTCTGCAAGATGTTAATATTGTTGGAGCCAACATTGACCTTCAGAGGACAAGACTGCAATCAGTTCCTAAAAAAACATGATAACGGGTTGGACCTCTTACCCGAGTTCCTGGAAGACCCGACAACAGTTCCTGAAGATATCACAAATTTGCAGGTCAGTTCTTTTATAAATCCATTCCGGGAAATTGCTTGGCAGTTTACAAGAATAACAAGACGGGAATCCATGACAAGCATTTCCTGCATGGTTCTTTATATTTTGTATTTCACAGTCAAGGAACAATCCATTTTTTATTGGGGGAAGCTAATTTCCATTGAAATTTGTTCCCAATTGTCACGATTCAAAGAAGAGAATAAATTTTGTATGTCATCCTACTTGGTTTTTGTGANGGTTCTTTATATTTTGTATTTCACAGTCAAGGAACAATCCATTTTTTATTGGGGGAAGCTAATTTCCATTGAAATTTGTTCCCAATTGTCACGATTCAAAGAAGAGAATAAATTTTGTATGTCATCCTACTTGGTTTTTGTGATAGTGAATTGTTGTTTGTTTCCAAAACTGTCTATGTCCAAGAATATAACCTATGAATTTGACCTAGTAACGTTCAGGTACCAGACCTTGTGGAGGCACAAGGCCTCCCATTGTTTCTATGATGTTTTTAATGACTTTGTCTCGGTTTTTAAAGATTTATTGTTAGGAAAGGATGCTCCCCGGATGTCTGACTAGGAAACCAAGTTTTTGGACAGGAAGGGGACACTTGAACAAATGGAAAATTACAGTGTAATAATGATTTTTGGCTCCAAGGAAAATCCTTATTTCCTTCCATGTCACATCACAGAAAAGATGTTTGTTACAGAAATAGCAAGCTAATACAACTAGTGGTTTCATTTTTTCCATGGAAAGAGAAAAAAACAGTTCATTTCTATGCCTTTGTTTTCAGAAACATCAACAATATTAACGAATTCGCAGGCCATTTCAACAACTTGAACCTAAGATATGTTGAAATTCTAAGAGGGTTTGACCCTAATGGGATTTTTCTAGAACAATTACTAGCAAACTACAGTTGGCTTTAACATCTCTTTTATCCATACACGCCTGAACGAAAATAGAGACAATGACAACAACACTCCTTCTCCTGACGATGACGACATAGAGACATTGCAAAGCACAACTGAATTGTACAAACAACAGGGAAAAGGCTCCGGTGAGAAGAGTGTCTAGTCCCCAGCTAACACTCCCAAGAGAATGACATCACAGAGCATCACTCCAATGGTCCACCCCAGTAAGAAAGCAACCTAGAATTATTCAAACGAAGGAGGAGATAAGAACCCTCCTCGCGGAAAAATTGATAGTTCTCACAAGCTTCCCATGACGAAGAAATAAAAAACGTTGTAGGGCAAGCGGAAGAGCCCGAAACTGGAAGTGAGAAAATGCAACTTGAAACTGTTATGGATGATGTGTTCCGCAAATTTGATAATCCCACAGACGCGATGCACCATAGTTCCACAATGGAAATAGCTGAGACCGATATTTTTGACAAAGATGAATCCTTCGTATTCCAGAGTGTTGTTTTTTACAGCCAATCTAAAAATTTAATTATTGAAAAGAGAGATGTAACAAATAAGAAAGGGAAATCTCATTCAGAGATTAACCTTAGGAACATGTAGTCGTCCCAAATCTCTCGACTTCACCGAGCAACCACAGATGCTCTTAATGATTCCATTGGAGGAATTGAAGTGGAGAATGCCAGATTGAACGACCGAATCAAGTAATTGGAGGAATCTTTGATTCCTACCCCATTGTTTGTCAGTCCTTTAACAAAAACCGTTCCTACCACCTCTGCATCCAATTTAAAAGGATCATCCACCCTCCTCACATCTTGTAAAGGCTACATGGAGAAGAATATCAAGAAAAGAATGGAGCTAATTACTAAAGCCTGGGAAACATCACAAAATATAGTTGTTTGGTAGCCATTTCCACTATATTATTAAATGAGACCCACTATGGTAGTTAGATATAATAAATGGGTAGTTAGATATAATAAATGTAAGAAGACTTCTTAGAAGGCTCTACTTCTAGAAGATTCCTCCTCTAGAATGTTCTTAAGTGATGGTAGCACTATATAAAGGGGTTCAAGAAATGTAATGGGATATGAAGATAAATATTATATTGTGAGTTGTATCTCAATAGAAGGATTCCCCCTCAAAGAGGCAAGTGAACAGGAGAGGATCCCTTCCATAATAGGATCCATTGTATGTTGTTGACCTACCTCAAGGGTTTGGTAATAATAAAGTGTGGTTTCTTCTATCTTGCTTTGTGGATCTATTGTGTATTCAATATTTATGGTGATTATATTTGTAGATCTATTCAGGTTCTTAACAAGTGGTATTAGAGCACTTTTCTTGGCAGACATTGTGGGCAAATATTTTTTATTTTTGCAGATTTTTTTTCGGAGAAGAAAAAAAAGGGTCGCGACATTCCAGAAATTTCTGATATATTTCTGTGAAAAATTTGCAGAAATAGGTTGT
>SNQJ01S0143147.1:12716-23845 GCA_010110895.2 Picea sitchensis
TTCTATTAAGGTTCCAAGATAGTAGTGTTGTGAGAAGTGACAAGTCGACGGATGAGATCTCGTCGGAGGAACCATAGTCATTCACGACCATTAGATTGACGAAAGTAACGCAGGCGTTACATACCTTGCCCCTTTGTCCTCTACCTTCGTGAGCAACGAGAAATTGGGATCGTAAATCGCAAGACCCAAAAGAATGAATCTAGACCGTTAGATCCCGGTCCAAGTTGCCCGTCAGCCGTTGGATCTGGAGAAGCTGCGTAGGGGTTAGGCGCAGGGGTAGGCGTGCGAGGAAGTGATCCGAGCCATCAGATCTGGAGCAGAAATCCCGTAAACCGTTGGATCGAGAGGAGTTGCACGGAGTATAGCCTCTGGAAGGGAAGCGTGCAGGAGAAATGATATGAATCGTCGAATCTTAGACCATAATCCCGCCAACCGTCAGATCTCGAGAAATTGCGCCGGAGTTGCACCCTGGTGTGCAGAGAAAGAGTCTTAGCCGTTGATCTCGGTAGGACATGTGTCGGCGTTCTGGGAGATCGGGATTTCACCCATCGGGGAATTTACGAGTGTAGAACTGTTGCAATGGGAAATCGCGATCCACGATTTCCCGATAGGATCGGAGCCATCCAAACAGCAGGGACACGTGGCCGAGGATCCCGAAGAGTCGGAGATCGAGGAATCGGGGTTCCCGGAGACAAGAGACTCGTGCATGCTGAAATCGCGAAACACGATTTCCCGATCGGATCTGGACCATCCATCGACGTGGACGCGTGGCGAGAGATCCCGGAGAGTTAGAGTTCGGGATATCGGGATTTTCAGAGTCATGCAACTCGTGCACAATGGAATCGCGATATGCAATTTTCCAATACAATCTGAACCGTCCATCTGTGGGATAGGTGGCAACTATCGAGAACCATTGGCGTTTGGCCCCATCGAAAAATCGGTAATTTCGAAGACATAGGCACGTTGGTATTGGAAACCTCGAAACAATGAAGGGTGATCCAGACCGTCCATCATTTGAGGGACGCGTGTCCGTGGATCTACAGGAATCGGGATTGGACATATCGGAGTTTTCGCATACCTAAAACTCTTGCCACACGAAATCGGGATCCATGATTTACCGACAAGATCGGGACCGTCCGTTCAGTGGACGCGTGGCAGTCATCTAGTGCCATCGGTGAAAACTCCACAAGAGGGCTTCATCGGGCATCGGGACATCAGGAGTCCCGAAACATAGCAACAAGGGTTGTGAAATCGCGAAATGCGATTTCTCGATAAGCCAAGGGACAATGGGGCCCATGGAAGAGTCCACGGAGGACAGGTGGCATCGGGTATCGGGATATCGCGAGTTTCGTGGACAAGGCGTCCATGCACTACGGAGTCGCGAACCCCGAAAGCCGACACAATTAATTTAACTCTAAACCTGCGATTACAAGAATTAATTAATGACGGTTTAATTAAGACCTAATCATATCGCGAAATCGGAGATCGGGATTTCGGGATTGAATATGCGCCGATTCCTTGTTATAGGAAACCTCGAAACCCGATATTGAACCAGGGATTGGTATTCTCNAAGTTATGATAGTGGGTGTGTTACAGGTATCAATGTAAGTTGTTATTGCGCATTAGGTTTGTCGCAGAACAAGGAAGCAACCAGCTGTAGAAATATGATAGATAGGGGGCACCAGCATAACACTTGGAGAGGTGTACAGTTCTATGGAAAATGACACCACCAGAGGAATGGCCTCACCATTTCATTCACACATTAGAGGGCATCCCATGAAACTGTTATACAGACCAAGAACTGCACAGAGGAACTACGAGCTGGACATTATTATAGCAGACTTTACAATCACTTTCTCATTTGAGCATGAGAACCCCAACATAAACGCAACACTTAAAAAAATCAGATGGGTGATATTCATTAAGGAACTAGAAGTTGAACTCATGACAGAAGAGCAACAACAAAACAAACAGACAGTGAAAGAACTATTGTCATGCTACCATGTGCAGGAAGAAGCACCAGATCAAGATGACCCACGTGATATTCAGATTGAGGAAGTTGAAGGTGATAGAGAAGTGGAAGGTCCACCTCTGGAATCAGAAGTAATTGTTTCACTGATCAAGGCGAAGAAAGTCAACATTGAGACAATTGAGAATCCCAAAATGGCCAGCATTGGAGACTATTGAGATGAGAAAACAATGGAAAGTATAACAGAGTTACTGCACAAGTATATCGACATGTTCCCAACAATGTTCACAAAAATGAAAGGCATAGCAGGAGATCTAGACAAAATGAAGATATCGCTCAGAGCTGAGGCAATACTGATCAGAGAGCGACCGTACAGACTAAACCTGATATATAACAAAAATTTCAAAGCCAAGATCGATAGGATGTTGGAGGATGGAATCATAGAACCTGTAGAAGATTTTGAATGGGTAAGCCTGATGGTAGTTCAAGAGAAGAAATAAGGGGGGTAAGAATATGTGTTGACTTGAGGAAGTTGAACGATGCATGCCTACATGACCCATTCCCTACTCCTTTCATAGATGAAGTGTTAGAGAATGTAGGAGGACAAGAAGCTTATTCATTCACCGATGGATTCTCAAGATACCATAAGATCAAGATAGTGCCAGAAGAAAGAAAGAAGACCATGTTTTCCACAGAATGGGGATCCTACATGTATACAGTCATGCCATTTGGATTGAATAATTCACTAGCAATATTCTCTAGAGTAGTCATAGATGCATTTAAAGAGTTTATCCACCAGTTTCTAGAGGTATATCTGGACGATTAGACAGTATATAGTCTGTTGAAGGACCATGTAGAGGTCTTACAGATGATGTTAGAAAGATGAAGGCAGTGTCAGATATCGTTAAATATCAAGAAGTGCATCTTCAGAACACCTTTTGGGATACTATTGGGCCATATAGTATGCAAGCAAGGCTTGCTAGTATATCCTACCAAGATTGCAGTAATTGTTAACATTCTACCACCAAAAAAAGTCTGCCAATTGAGAGTGACATTGGGACACACATGATACTACAGGAAATTTATAAATGGGTGTGCGTAGATCACTACACCAATGGAGAAATTGCTAAGGAAAGACGCAAAGTTCCAGTGGAATGAGGACTGTCAACACGGTCTAGATACCCTGGAAGAGAAGATAGTAATCGCACCAATACTAGTATTCCCAGATTGGGAAAAGACATTCCACGTACATGTAGATGCATCAGCCATAGCACTTTGAGTTGTTTTGGCGCATCCAGGAGCAGGAGAATTGGACCATCCTATAGCATTTTCTAACAGAACATTGTCAGAATCAGAGCAGAACTTCAATACCACAGAGAGGGAAGGCTTAGCTATGGTCTATATACTTCACAAGTTCATGAATTATTTATTGGGAAAACATTTCAAGATGTTCACAGAACATTCAGTGCTCAAACACCTCGTCAACAAGCCAATGTTGGGGGGGAGAATTTGTATATGGTTATTGATGTTCTAGGAATTTGACTTCGAAGTGATAATCAAACTAGGAAATTTGAATGCAGGACATGAACACCTATGGAGGATCACTAACGGAGAGGAACCCATGAATCTAGAGGAAAACTTTCCCGACGCGTAGTTATTTTCAGTCTAGATAGCTGATGAATACTTCATAGACATCATCCAGTACTTGAGTACAGGGACTGCGCCACATGAGTATAACACTGCGCAGAAGAAAAACCTGGTAGTCAGGGTTGCAGACTATCAGTTGATTACAAGACACTTATACAAAATGGGTACAGATAACATATTGAGAAGATGTGTGCGAGAACATGAAAGACCAAGGATTTTAGCAAAATCCCAGGAGGGAATAGCAGGAGGACATTATGCAGGCAAAGCTACTGCGTAGAAGGTATTGCGCACAGTACTATGGTGGTTGACTATTCACAAAGACTCAAAGGACTATTGTCATAAATGTGATGTATGTCAGAGGGTTGGTAAACCGAATAGAAGGGACGAGATTCCCCTGTGACCATAAGTAACTTTGTAGGTATTTGAAAAATGGGCAATAGATTTTGTGGGACCAATTAACCCACCAACAAAAAGGTCAGGAGAGAGGTACATTATCACTACAACAAAATACCTGACAAGATGGTCAAAAGCAGCACCAGTAAAATATTGTAGCATAGAGATAGTAACACACTTCCTATTTGAGCAAGTGATCACTAGATTTGGCTGCCCAAGGATTTTGATGAGTGACCAAGGCACTCACTTCATCAAAAGCATTATTAAGGCTATGACTGAGGAGTTTGAAGTTCATCATCAAAAGAGTACACCATATCATCCTCAAGCAAATGGAACAATGGAAGCCTTTAACAAAATCCTTGAAAATTCACTGACCATGATCTACAATGTTAATAGGGATGATTGGGACTTAAATATACCAGCATTATTGTGGGCATACAAGACTACATGCAAAAAATTGACAGGACAAACACCATTCATATTGGTGTATGGACAAGAAGCAGTAGTTTCATTAGAATTTTTGGTACCTAGTTTGCACGTAGTAGTAATTACAAACATGACAGAGTGAGGTGCATTATAGGAAAGACTAAATCAACTGATGATCATGGAGGAAGATAGGATTCTAGTAGGGTTTCACCAGGAAGTACAGAAAGCAAGGGACAAAACTTGGCATGAAAGGCATATTAAGGGAAACGATTTCAAGGAAGGAGACTTAGTCTTGGTGTATGACAGTAAATCCTTTCATCACCCAGGAAAACTCAGAATGCATTGGTTAGGACCATACGAAGTAAAGACTATAAAAGACGGGGGAGATGTATAGTTGAAGGATTTAGGAGGAACATAACTCAAAGGGATGATTAATGGGAGTCGATTGAAGCTGTATAGGGACAGTCGACCTCCTGACAGGTAAAAAAATTAAAATATATACTACAGAGGAGATACCACATCGGACATCAAATGGTAACAACAAAGGCATAGTGCGGCGAAAAAGGAGAATGAGCGCGCACACTCGGAAATGCTAGCACGACGAAGAAAAGGCCAATGGTCACTACAAAGCGGAAACAGTGGGAAAGATGGAGACAAAAAATAATCACTAAAGGACAACGACTATCAAACTTAAATGACCAAAATGATTGATGGGATGCCACATTAATCGCACCAACTAGCGACGACAAGGGAAATCAATGGCAAGTACGTAGGAAGTGCCAATTCAATTAAAACACAAATTGGGTAATGTATTCAAGAAGCTTCACACGATTCCTATATAAGCTAATACGCGAGATTGGGGAGGTTAATGAGAAATTAAAAAAGCAGAGAGAAATAGACTATACAAAGCCGAGAGAAAAGTTTATAGAGGTAACAAAGGCCACTACGCTCGACAGAAAACACCATGGCACCACTCAAATTGGGAAAACCAAGCCAGACTGGAAAACGAACTTGAAGCAACATCAGATCACCACCGCAAGCACATGGAAGTGAACAACAACCACTCTAGCCTCTAGAAGTCATCAATGAGGATGAAATCTTGTCACTCGATATGACACCAGGAAGCCCCACACTTGTCGTGGAGGCGACCCAGCAGACAACACCAGTGGGCATGGACATTGATGTACCAGAAGGGGGACAGGGACAACAGATTGAGGACGCAGGAAATCATTCGCACCCTGAAAACCCTGAAGAAGGCCCGAGAATTAATGGGACGGTCCCAGACCAGGAAGAAATGACCATGCGGAAAGATCACAGAAAACCACGCTGGAACAGCCACATGAGGGCACAGTGGAAGATGTCATCAACCAAGCAAATGAGTATGTCGAAGAGAGAACAATGGAGGCTGGAACCTTGAGCTAGCCACCAAAGGGGAAGGGAAAACATGCAGTACTAAGGTCACCACGCAAGCATGCCACCACATCCATAGTCTTGCCGCACATTCTAGAAGGGGTATGTATCGCAGGCAACATGTTAGGTCACATGGAGAAATTGAGGTACTCATACAATGACATAAAGGACACAGACAAGTTCCCAGAGTTCGCCAAGAAATTTTACCTACAGACTATGGGCATAGGAAAATTTGGCGAACCAATTAACCAACCAGTCTAGTGGCCAGCCGACCTGGCCAAAAATGGGATTCTAGGCTCGTTGGACATCCCACACTTTGGGAGAGGCCAATATGCAAACAACTCCATCAAGAAGCTGGTGGCAGTCACCCATGGAGGATACATGTGGCTTGAACATATCGTCTCAATAGACGTATAACTCATTACAGACATCACAGGGTTTCCATCACGGGGGGTGCCACCCGCATAGTTCCTTGATGACAAAACTAAGGAGAAGGCATTGGTCGAGGAAATGAAGAAAAAGTATGGTACAGAGAGGGGGTCATGCAGAATCATAATCAAGCGTATTAGTGACGTAGCGACAATGATGGCCACAAAAATCATGGCATGCAAGTTACTCAAGAAATGTCACAAGGAGGAAGTCCCTGCCGAGGTTGTCGCATCTACAACTCAATGTGTTGATAGCACCACACTCAGCTGGGCCCTGTATTTGTTGAATCTGTTCCTGGAAGACTGCAAGGATGCGCAAGAATTGGGGACATAATTTCACTATTCATGGCTATTCATCCTGGTTTCCTTGATTGGATGGAAGGAGCCTAGGTATTCATTCTTTGGCACAAGACCGAATCCTTGCCATGCAACACACTACCTATCGTTGGGGTACGCTTCAGACCCCAATAACATAAAGGCGAATGCAACCATATTTGAAGGATATTATGATGACCTATACGAGAGCATTGCCAATACTTGGTGAGTTACACCGGAATCGATCACACATTATCAAGGCATAGCCAACTTCAAAGTGACTAGGCATGCAATGTGGGTCCAAGAAAGGAAGGATATAGACAATCAATGGCTACAACTGCGCTACTGCATCAAGGAGGAGGACATAGAGATGGCCATCAAGGATTGGAACGATGACTAGAGGATTCCAGTCTTGAATCAAGAAATGCCCATAGATACAGATGCAGAGGCAGGGCAGGAACATACACCTACAAAATAAATAACACTACCCAAGAAGCCAAGGACAAGTCAGAACAAGGCATAATAGAAAAAAAGGGGGTTGTCCAAGAAAGGCACCCAGGTGGGGAAGAAGAACAACACCCAGGTGTTGCAGGTACAGGAGAAACAAACTGAGATAGCGCAGGGAACCACATTGAGTGCTACTCACCAGGAGGAAGGCCAATCCAAGAGGCCAGTCATCCAAATGGGGGGTTTGTGCAAGAAATATAAGGCACACAGAACGTTGCTAGAATACATGATCACAGAGGATGATGAGGACCTTGTGGCTCGAATGGTCCAAGATCGCACAATGGAGTACTTTGACGATGCTCGACACCAAAGGGATATCATTCAGTAAGAGTTGGAAGACATGAAGCAACTACTCCAACAACTCAAAGAAATGTAGGGGGTCGGCATAGGCATAGAAGCAGTCCCATCAGCATCACAGGCAGGAGTCAAGGCTAGATCGAGTGAGCAGGATAGGATCCAGATGACTGCATAGTCGAGCTCGACATTTCACATCACACCCAACATGTTGTGCATGGATGAAATCATGGGGAAGACACCCCTGAAGGATTTGGACCAAATATAGTTGGTAATGACGTGAATACCAACCAAAGCCTTGCATAAACTGCAAGTCAACATCGTGCAAGAGGTAGACTCACGCGCACACACAGACGCAGTGAAATTGCAGCAGACAAAGGACAATCAGGACAAGTTGGAATTGGTACTCGAGCATGCCAAGCTCAAAACAAAATATTAGAAAGACCGCACAAATAGGATGGAACAAGTATTGGTGGTAGCATATGAGAAAATTCCAAAGAGCGCACAAGCAACAGAGCTCACAACGACGCAGAAGATTGATCAGATTGTGCAGATAATCGATCAATACAGACAAAAGATAGAGAACCTTTGGGAACATCTTGTACCTACCACTCTGCCAGAGGTAAAGGAGCAGAGGAAGCTGGAAGCAACAGTGCAGATAAAGGAGATGGAGCAACAAGTCCACACAGTGGCCGACTTGTTTGAGAAGGAAGCACAACTATGGAAAAAGATGGAAGAGGATCAACAGGTCCAGTGCCACCGACCCCCAGGAAAGGTACGAGACCAAGAGCATCTAGATACAACGCAAGAAGGGACAAAAGCAAGGACCAGGGATGAGATCATAACATAATGGTCCATCCCACCTTACTAGCCAATAATGAAGGTCGATCTCACCACCTCAGGCTAAAATTAGTAGGAGGTATAGGCCCGTAGAAGAGGGAATGTTATAAGAAGAAGAGTTGCAACCAAGAGGGAAACCATAAGGTGTTAACTAGTAAGGAGAATTACAATCTTAGGAGCAAGATAGTTAAGGAGAGACACAGAGTGAGGCAACGAGATAAAGGGCAACGTAGAGATTCAGGTTGGCATAGAATAATGGCGTGCCTGAAACATATGAAGAGAAAGAGAATCCCCCTGGGGAAGGATATCCTAGAAAGCTCAAGGAATTTAACTAGAATTGAGCAGGCTGTGAGAGAGGTAGAGAACACCTTCCATATGTTGGTCTCGTCGAGAGGGAAGGAAACAATCAATAAGTGGGAAGAAGAAATTAAGGAGGAGCGGAGTGGTAAAGAGTGGGGGGAGATAGCGCAGGAGGCATAATGGATAACAGACCTGGGGGCTACCCACCCCAGGGATACCCTCTACCATAAAACAATAGAGACAACATGGTTTACCAAAATGTTGATCGGGAAAGTAAAGTTTGATAGGGAGGAGGCAAGGCAAGAAGACCACTGGGAGGTAAAAACTATGTTGGACGAGATCCAACGTTGTATCATCAGACTGCAAACTATTATCAAGCTACTGGTGGAGGTTGAAAAGGACCAGAAAAGTAAACACGAACATTTGGATGCACAATTCCACCTTTAGCTGAGATACGTCAACTATATGGACATCACACCAACGGATGGACAAGGAGGACCAACCCAAATTAGAAGAGCTGGAACAGTCTCCCCAAAGGAGGACAACAAAGGCCAAGCGAGTGGGGTGAAGGACCACCCCAGGTGTTGTAGCGACTCTTAGATTTCACTCTGTAATGTCTGTTGTCTTTAATGGCAATCATTCCCAGGAAGTAGTAGGGTGTAGTTTTTTTGTGGCAAGATTTAGTATTTTCAGTTGAGCAGTTAGTTAGCTCTTTTTTGACTAAAATTCTCATACTTTGAAAAGGGAGGTCTGGTCTAGTTTCCAATTTTGGCAGACCAACTACCTCTAGGATTGATATTAAAACTCAACAGTAAGGGTCCCCTGGTCTGGTTTCCTTTAGGCAGACCAAGATCCCCATTTTTTATCATATTTTCTACAGTAATATAGTTTCTATTCTGACTTACAAATAAAAATAAAAATATGCTAACAAGACAAGATAAAGAGCCTACCTCATCTCGACGTTCTATGAATTCCATCGTTGAGCACTTGACTCAAAGCAATAAACGTGCAACTTGTCCTCGACAACGAAGAAACGCAAGCATATGATGATAATATAAAATGTTATCACATTCAATAGCATAATCCATCAACATTCATAACAAATATGCCCATGCAATAACAATTCAAATATTTGTAAGATATTGATTGGACGAGAAAAGAGTATTTCTATTAAAATGCAATCAGTAGAAGTGAATGAATTACAAACTTTCGTGTCGGCATGGTTCAAAACCAAAATACTAAGTCCCTTCCAACTGGGCCTCCACCACTTCAATCCTCTACCAAAGGCAAGCTCATATAAGAGAGACAATGAGGTTCTCAATCACGCAGGGAAGAGCTTGGGGGATGAACAATGTGTTCAAACTTAAAAGGATAAAGGGATGCTGACTCAATATGAAGTGAATAATTTCTCCAGAGTAAATTTTCTCTCAAAGTTGAATTCTTCTCCTCTTTTCTATAGCTCGGATTTGGCCCATTTATAGCCTTCAAGTGGAATTGAAGGGTCGAGTCAGAACGTTTCTAGTATAAGGAAGGTCAAGGATCATGGATCTCAAGACGTGACATGGAAACCCGACACCATTTTTTAATTTTGGGCACAAAACCCGATGTACGTGGGTTGTAGTGGTGCAACCTATGTATACACATGCTGTATAATAGATAAGGCACGTATATGTGGAAAAATATTGTTTTTAGCTTTGGGATTTGCAAAAAGGCACTTCAAGTCTGCATAGGGAAATGGAACAAGGCCTTATGAGCAAATTTGCATAGGGTGAGACAAATCTTGCTATAACATCATTATAAGTCTTCTTTTATAACATTCACTTATAATAATTATCATGCATTTGTTAAAAGTGTAGTCTAAACATTCTACCTTTTGGCTCTTTTCTGGTGATTTGTTTCGTTTGATTTTGCCCGAAATATGATGAAGAATGATTGGATCTACAGATTTGAGTGGCTAAGTTTATATAATTGGAGTACCCCGAGTTTTTTGAGCATGCCTAATCCATTTATACATTCATAAATACAATTTAAACAACAAAAAATAACGATTTTGTCCAGATTTACATTGTCGATTCAGACAAAAAAAAAACCAAAAAATAAAACGTTTAACCAACACCTTTGTTAATTTTAACACACATTTCTTATATTCTTTGAAATGTTGAAATAAATTTAAGTATTGTATCTTTTACAATTTTATTAAGGTAATATATGTAGAAATTTCAATACAAATTAAGTATTTCCCGCGATTCTCCTGATCTAACAATTATACGCCACTATTAAATACATAATCACTTCTACTATTATTATTGCAGAAAATTAAACCACGATCACAACCACAATCACAAAGTGAAATATCAAGAACACATAACACATAAGTTTTACCGGGAAAGCGTAAAGATGAAAACCCCACTATCATATATTATGTATATCATGAATCATGAAACAATCTCATACAAAACTCTAATCCAAGAGTTCTCAGTACAATACAATCATCTCACATTGTCATACACAAATCAACAAATACATGTGCCAATTCCTGTGTCCAGACAACTTGCCTCCTTTGCACAAATCCTTACAATTAGAATTCTCACAACTGAAAA
>SNQJ01S0143148.1:0-13025 GCA_010110895.2 Picea sitchensis
GCATATAATAATGAGAAAGGACGTTGTGTACCTTGGAATGATCAGGTGAAATGATAGTATAAGTCAAAATACAGGTGATGAAGGGTATAATAATGGCAAAAAGTATGGGCAAAAAGGGTACAATATGTGGTCCTAACAATCACATCTTGATCTGACAGCTCAGATTACGTCGCGATTTCTCATATTGTGATTTCAGGATTCTTGTGATTGATATTACTTGACATCTCCAACTCTCGATCCGTGAAACTCCGAAATGGAGTTGGATCAATGGTGCGGATCATATCTTGATTTGACAGTTGTGGTTAAGTCGCGATTTCGCATATTGCGATTTAGAGAGGTTAGGGAACCCATTTCCTTTGACTCTCCTGTCAGCGAAATGTTGATCTGTGTCCACGTGTCCTGCCTGAAGATGGACGGTCCTCCTTCTTTTGGGATTTTGTGAGCCCTATACTCCTTGCACTTTAAAGAATGTGTAGGTTCTCCTTGATCCAACGGTGGTCGGACCCTGCACTTGGATCTAACGCCCGATATCTATCCTGTATATCTGCGCACTCCTCTTGTCTACATTGAGATCTGACGGTCATCGGGAATTCGGGATGGGATCCAATGATCATTGACGCTTCTCCTCCGAGCTTACGCATCCTCCTTACTTGGAAGAATTTCTAAGTGTCAAAGGCCTCGACCTTTGATCCGCCTATGATCCTAAGTGCACTATCTCTCTTGAGCTTTAGCAATGAGTTAACCTCATCCCTGGTGCACACCTATGCACTGCATTCGACTCTGCGCTAATTCCTCCTGAGCTTACTTTGTTCCTGTTTTTCCATCGATGCACACTTTGATCCTGCCATCAATGGCAAGCGCATACTGCCTATAAAGCATTTCCTATAGAGAATTCCAACCATCCTCTGCACTATCTCTTCTGATCTTATCGAGCTTTCTCTGCAGCGTCTTCCCAGACTACTTCTGATGCCCGTCTGTTACATTCTTCCTATACTCATGTCATTTTCACTATTGTACTTGCCATCAATGACAAGCATGCGCTACCTGTTAAACATTTACCAAAAATAGATGCATAGTAGGAGCATTCAGATGCAGATTCATTACATGCATATGAGAAGGCAGAGAATATGCCCAAGTGGGCACAATCCACACTTCAATATGTAGGAGACCTTGTTGGGGATCCAAGATATATGAGGAGGACCATAACTTAGTATGATGATCCTCCTCATGTACTCACTTGCACTAAACCCATGATTCCTTCACATTTTTATATAGTTCAGTCTTCAAACCCACAAACCTATAGAGAGGTTGCAGGGAACCCCTTCTCAGAAGAAGACATGCAGGAGGAGTACAACTCTCTCCTTGCAAACCAAACTTGGGATCTGGTTTTTCTTCCTTCAAATAGGAATCTATTCAGATGAAAATGGGTCTACAGGACCAAAAAGGAAACAAACAAACATGTGAGTGAACATAAGGTAAGACTGGTTTCTAAGGGATTTTAGCAGATCCATGATATCGATTATGATGAGACTTTTTCTCCAGTAGCAAAGTTGGATTCTATCATGTTGGACCTTGCCATTGGAGCAACCAAGGGATGTCAAGTACATCAGATCGATGTGAAGAATTCTTTTCTTCATAGGGATTTATTAGAGGATATGTATATGGAGCAACCACCTAGATTCATACATAATTCATTTTTAGTGTGTTGACTCAAAAAATCCCTCTATGGCCTTAAGAAAAATCCTAGATCATGGTACACAAATATGGACTCCTTCTTTCTCTCCAAGAATTTCTTGATATGCAAATCCGATCCAAATTTCTACATGTTGAGGACCATTGAATCACTTTTGATCCTAGTTCTGTATGTGGATGATCTCTTGATCATAGGCATCTTGGTTGAGTGATTTCCTTAGTCAAGGGCATTCTTCATGACAGGTTTTCGATGACGGGCATGGGTGTACTCCATTTCTTTCTTGGTCTCGAGATCATTTAGGATGCTTTTGGCATCAAGCTATCTTAGGAAATGTATGCTTGAGATCTCATGGAGAGATTCCACATGACAGATTGCAATTTTTCACCTACACCTTTCTTATCTAGGGTTAGACTTGAGGATTCTCGGGATACACCAGTGGTGGAAAAAACCTTGTATAGATATCTTGTGGGGATCCTTTTGTATCTCACCCACACCTTACTAGATATATTATATGCAGTAGGGATAGTCTCTAGGTACATGAAGGAGTCACATGAGTTACACTGGAAGGATGCCAAGCACATCCTCAGATACGTTCATGGAACCATGAATTATGGGTTCCACTATGCATCAAGTTGCAATTTTGATCTCATAGGATTCATTGATTTTGACTAGGTTGGAAATGGAACCAATCACAAGTCCACCTTTAGGCACGAGTTGAGTTCAAGGTTTGGCCCAATTTGTTGGTCGAGAAAAAAACAGTCACCTATTTCTCTATCTTCAGTAGATGTCGAGTATAGGGGAGAAGTAAAAATCACCATCCAGAAACAATGGTTACAAAACTTCCTCACCGATCTTGGAATTCAGTTCCACTGTCCGACCATGATCTAGTGTGACAACTAGAGTAAACTAAAATTCTGTCGAGATCCAATATAGAGACATCAGAAAAAACATATTGAGATCCACATTCATTTTATAAAAGAGTTAGTTAATGATAGGTTCATTGATTTGCAGTAATTCCCTTTTGCCAAGAATACTACCGACATATTCACCAAGACCTTCACTAAGCAAAAATTACATAGTTTGTGTGATTGTCTTAGAGGACATAGTTTCCTAGAAATTATCTTTCTCTTCTTTTGATACATTGTACTTTCAGGTGGGTGTGGGGGCCGGGGGGGGATGAGGGGTTCCCATGAGTTTTTCCCTCTTTATTCATTTTATTACAGTGTTAATTAGTTTCATTGTTCATGGATGCCTAACATGGCCTATGTTGTCAAGACCCATTCATTATGTATACTCCCCAGTAGTGTTCAAGGGGGGTGTTGGAGATATTACACACACTCAGGATTTTCCTTTCATTTTATTTTCCT
The DNA here is from genome assembly GCA_010110895.2 of Picea sitchensis. Classification (NCBI taxonomy): domain Eukaryota; kingdom Viridiplantae; phylum Streptophyta; class Pinopsida; order Pinales; family Pinaceae; genus Picea; species Picea sitchensis. Next base: position 3,061 of record SNQJ01S0143148.1, read on the forward strand.
ATGTTTATTTGGCTATGTTGAGGGTCCCTTAGTTTGAGATAGTCAAATACATGCAACCAACTTCCATGAATGATTAATCTGATAACATAGTCAAATACCCATAGACCAAGTAGATTAGATTGCCTCAGATAACTAATACACAAGAATAAAAACTTGACGACTCAGAGGTAATTTATTCACATTTTAGTTATGTATATAATAGTATATTCATAAAAATATTAAAGAACATATGGAACAATACAAAAATATAAAAGAGGATGCAGTAATTTTATGTGTAAATAGACAATGAACCTAAATTATGTGTTCCCTCCATGATTAGTGATTGAAAGTTAGAAATGAAATATTAGGGTTCATGATGAGAAAACCCCTTTATGTTCATTGATAATAAATAAGGGAATAATTCAGGGAATCTAATTCCTACCCCTTTTTCATCCAAGTTCCAAACCAAATAAATTTCAATGATTTCATCGATACCAAATTGGAGAATAAAAATGATGCCCAGACTTCAATTTAACAGTTCTTTAATTAAACAAACATAAGAAATGCCAATAAATAGGTTAAAATTACAAATATGATCATTAATGTTACTCATATATTGCATTTAATCCAACAAACATAAGAAATGCCAAGAAATAGGTTAAAATCACAAATATGTTCATTAATGTTACTTAGATATTGCATTTATTCCTTGAGTTGTGACTTACTGTATTAACATCCTTTGAAAGAAGGCCTTCAAAATTCTTTGATGCTTTCACAACAAATCTGTTACATAGTTTGAGAAAATATCAGGAGCTCAATTATTTAAGGATTTTAAGTGTGATGTAAATTAATTAGTAAACTAGTTATGAAGTTATGTTTCTTTTATCGAATATAAATGGAACTTTCAAGGCAAAAATATATGTAAAACTAAGTTCATGTCTCTCCATTGTTATTTATTAATTAGTCTACTTTGTAGGATTAGAACAAAACAAAATGCAACAATTCTTAGTTTGATCAAAATAAACTAGATGAACCATATGCCTTAAACCAACATAAATTATTAAATTCCATTCAAAATGCAAATGTTGATAGACAAAGAAAAGAAAGAAGGGCTAATATATAAAATGTTTATCAAAGAAATGAGAAGATCAATTAATATCAAATACATTGTTCAAAATAGGCACAACCAACTTAAGTGGTTATAATTCTCATATATGTATTGAACCTAGTAAATAAATTTAGAACCTCTTGAGAAAAGATAAATTTAAAACAAAACCCATAACTAAAAAAATTAAATACCTCAATGTTGGATAGTTTCTAAAGTTTTTCCTGTAGACTTTTGTTTCATGTAGCACATCAATATGAATCACCTTTGTTATTTTTATTTGATAACAATCTAGAGGGAATCATCGTTATGAATACAACCTCACAAAAAAATATGATGACATTGTAACTACATTTAAAGATTTTTCTTAGTAATTGTGGCATCTCCACCTAACACTCCTAGCCATAGGATAGGTAGCAACAAAATGGGGATTTTAAATTTCATCTCTCAAAGACCATATCCCAATAGTCTTGACTAAGTCGGCCTCTTGGGAAGGAACAAAATTAAATAAATTGCATGCATATGTGAAATAATTAAAATGTAGTGGAATTAAACAATCATGGTTTAATAGAAAGTCTTGGCACCGAAATGCCCATGATTAGATTTAATCATAATCACAAACAACATGAAAAATACATATATTTCCATAGTATAAAGCAAAATTAATATACATATTCATAAACAATGACATAACACTTATCTTTTAAAAGGAATATAGTCCAATAAAATAGCTATGTACAAGTAATTGTTTTCCCAACTATAGGTATCAAGTGAAGATACTACCCCAAGTCAAGATATGAGGCCACCAAGGTGAAAGAACCAAGCTACAAGCTTTTATCTCTCTTAAGTCAATCAATTTTCTCTCCAATATCCTCATTACAAAGCACTTTAATAATTTTATATAACCATCAAAACAACCTGTTTATTTTTGTAGCTTCAGGCAGGTATTCTCACATGACCCTAGGTGTTGGGCATGTGGGAGTCATCGTGTGCACCACATCACACTTTTAGTTTGGTGAAAACCCCCTTTGATTTGAGTGGGGGCTTCATGGGTTTGGTGATGGGATTTGTGGGCTTGTGTTGGGGCTTCACACCCACAAGGAAAGCTTAATTGGATGTTGACTTGTGGAGGGGATTCTTTGGTGACCCATGAGAATTTTATATAAATGAGAGAGGTCATTGTAATACCCCTAGGCCGAACCCAATTCTAAATGTAAAATGAAAATGAACTTAAGCTGGTGAGTTTTTTGATATCATTTTTGTATGCACCTTTCATGGCATAGTGCGCACATGTACTGCGCACTAAAATGATGAAGTGTGCACATTCCAGGATACCGCGCGCAACAACTTAAGTGCGCGCGATTTTGAGGCTAGGGATCCTTTGTGTATATGTTGTGTTTTATAGGCTGGTGAGCCAGTGATTATAATATAGGCAACTTATGTTTTGTATTAGGACAAAGAGCATAGATGCTAAAGGCTAGTGAGCCTATTTTTGTATGTCTTATCATTAATATAAAATACATCGTTGCATGCAGACCGACCACGATAAAATAGTATGGGGGACTAAACTCCACTAGTTAGGGAAAGGGGGGGATAAAGGTTAAGAAAAAAGGGCTAAGCTAGGGATCTTAAGCCAAAAAGGAATATTATATTAATATTCCTTAAATCATAAAGTATGGAAAATTATTTTATCCTAAGTTCTAAAGATGGGTAAAAGTGGGCCAAAGTAGCTCCCAACATGACAAGTGTCAATTTGGGAACATGCATACAATAGTTTGGACTTAGTTCATTTTCTCATCATTCATTCATTCATTCAATCATTCTAGGATCATTCACTCACTCGTTCAGTTGTCCTTTGTACCTTCCTATCACTATCCCTGAACTTGTATTCATACCCATACCTGTTTGTGTACCTGGTTAGCTTGGGAGCTAGACTAAAGAAGCGGGTTGTGAGGCCCTTGGAATATTAAAGAGGCGGGTTGTTAGGCCCGTGAGAAATTTCTCAAGGAGAGAGAATTGCTAGGAATTGATTTCTGAAGGTGCTAAACTACAACTACAGGGCTCTGAGACTTCCTGTCCGGCCTGTTGTTGAAGCCCGAAAAGGAAGTGGGAAACCGAGGGATTGTTGAGAAGAGAAGGAGCACACTTATTGGGGTGGGACAGGCATGTGGGGAATGAGGGACTCTAGGCTGTTAGTTTGAGCTGGCACCTGTGACGAAGTCTTTCCTGTTGTCTATAATACATCATCTTGGTTAAGAATCCCTTTACCCGGGTGGAGTTTAGTCCCAGCTCGAGGGTGAACCACTGTTGAGAGTGATGATAAGTGTGGTCTAAGGCTAGGAGGTTCGTGGAAGTTCTGCACACAGTTGGTGATATTCTTACCAAGATAAGTGTCAATTGTGTGATAAATTACATGATGCATAATTATTTACGTGTTTATTTTTATGGGTTTATCCTATGTGTGGTTTATAACTATTTTTATATTTATGGGCGTGACCATGAAACTCTACCTCTTAACCCCCAAAACGCCAAAAAATGATTGAGCCCTAGCGGCTATTGTCCCTCGTCCTTTCGGGAGCTTTTCCTTTCGCTCTTCAGGATTTCGTGATTCGCGAAAATCCACAGCAGAAAGGTTCTTCGCCTCCTGAAATTTCGATTTCTGAATTCCCGAAGCCTCACCTCCAATGTGATCTACGGCTGAGATCCTCCATGATCCGACGACTCTGGATCTTTCGGCTTTCGCGAACTGGGAGTTTGAAACTCTCGATTCCAAAGATCGTTGCCTCCTCTACTTCTTGACACCCGAAGTGCCGAAATGCCGAAATGGCTTCCTTCATGACCACAACCTACTTCGGAAACACGTCGTGTTTCGTGACTTCGAGATTTTCAATGTAAAGAGTCCCGGCTCCTTGTCACCAGAATCTCTGAAATGTCGAACCCCGAATTGCCGAAATGCCAAAATTCCACCGTTCGACTTCACACGCGATAATTCCTTTCACAATTCGGAAGTTAGAGTGACCAAGGATTTTGGCTTGCACTCTGGACTTACGAAACCCGAAATCCCAAAATGATCTGACAGTCGAACTGGATGCGATCAACGATCCACGTTGATTCTTGATTTCAGGGTGGTGGGTTCGTCCAACTCCTAACCACCTTGCAGCTCCACTGTATCCTACGGTCCCCGTGACTTCGCGAGTTCTCCAAAGAGAATTATGACCACTCGATTCACTCTTTAATGACTTTTGCGATACAAATCAGTGTTCTCCCTCCTAAACTTGACTTTTAAGAGATGCTTTCGACTTTTGTCTCCCTTTGAACACTTCAAAGGTGTTATCCCTTCTGAGCTTTCAATTACCAATTCAAACCTCTAAGAGGAATCCTGCTCACACTCCTTGCGGAAACTTTCAAATAACCCTTGTTTATTTGAGTCTTCAACTTTGTGCACTCTCGCAACAGCAGTCCTTCAACCTTCACCTTAAGTGATAAGTTCTAAGGCTTCAACCAGCATGTGCACACCTTGCATAGCTCTATGCCTCACCTGCACTTTTGTGGGTTATGAGAACAATGGTATCTCTCCTGAGATTTCTGAGATAAAACTCAGATCCTTGTCAACACACACCTTACGGACGTTCACTGCACTCCTTGCAGGAATTCTCAAGAAGAGAAACAATTGAAACTCATTCTTCTCCTCTCTCAAACTTCATATATTCACCATGAAATCATACACACAACATAGAATTGAAACAAATGCATAACAGAGAAAACAAACAGCTGTAAACATACCATTCAACTAATGTAAACAGTAAGCATCATAACACCATGAAAATTGAGTCAAAGCTTTATATATTAACTCAAGTGCTCATGTACATGGGTTCTTCTCTACAGCTCTCTACTACAACTCTTCTGTTTTTCAATTCTGAATGATCATAACAATAATACAATACAAGGGTTGAGGGTGTCTATATCTGTTTTCCATCCTACGCCTCTAAACTGTCTAATCTAACATTCATATCTACCTACTTTACATTAACATACTTAAATGCCTATTACATCCAGCAGATGAGAGTAATTTCTCCATATCTGTTCATATCTCCAAGACATAAATGTAAGTATGCTTCTCCTAGTTGTTACATTAATTTACATTTATTTATTTATTTATTTATTTTCAAAACAAAACATTTCAAAAATGTGCGTTGGTGTTTTTCCAGCTGTCTTATGCCTTTATGCTTGTTTGGTTGGATACGTACGATGCTCTTGCATCATACTCCCTTGCTTGAAATTTTTTCATGAACTCCTGTTCATGAGCTCCTGCACGGTTTGTCCATGCCTATGAATTGTTGCTTCATCTTCCCAACTAGCATCTTCAACTGGATGTTCTTTCCACTTAACGAAGTATTCAAAATACTCTTTCCTCCTAGTCTTTCTGCTAGTCCTCTTTTCAATTATGCCTTCCATTTGTGTCTTTTCAACTACAGGCTTTTGTTTTTACCATTGAACCTCTTTTTGTTCCTCCTCTGCTCCTGCTTCTTCAGCTCTGTAAGGGTACAAATCTGCAACGTTGAATATCAATGAGATTCTGATCCCATCGAGTAATTCAATCCCATATGCATTTTCCCTGAATTTCCTTATGACCTTGCACGGTCCAATCTTTTTCATCTTTAGTTTGTTATATGTTCCCCTTGGGAACCTCTCCTTCCTCAGATGTGCAAGAACCAGATCACCAAATTCAAATTGAAGTTCTCACTTGTGTTGATCTGCTCTCCGCTTGTATTCTTGACTTGAACTCTGCAATCGCTCCTTGACTCAGCTATGAAGCTCCTTCATTCCTTCTACAAAGTCCTCTGCACTAGCACTCCTAAATTCATTTTGTTTTGAATATTTCAATTCAGAAACTCCCCTTGGCTGCATTCCATATACAATCTAGAATGGACTCTGCCCTGTGATTCTATTGAATGAATCATTGTAAGTGAATTCCGCCTGTGGCAGAATGTGATCCCATTGACTGTGGTGTTCAGTCACTAAGCTCCTTAACAAATCTCCCAAGCTTTTGTTCATGACTTCTATCTACCCATCCGTCTGAGGATGATATGCTGAGCTAAAAGACAAAATTTTCCCCAACTTCTTCCATAAGGTCCTCTAGAAATTCCCTATGAACTTGGTATCTGGATCAGACATGATACTCTTTGGCAAACCGTGAAGTTTGACGACTTCCTTGAAAAATAGGTTCGCAATATCAATTGCATCACTGGTTTTCTGGCATGGTATGAAATGTGCCATCTTTGAAAATATGTCGACTACCACAAATATTGAATCACATCCCCTTTGTGTCCTTGGCAGTCCCAATATAAAATCCATCCTCACTACATCCCACTACCTTCCTGGTATGGGTAACGGTTGATATAACCCTGTCTTCTGCCTTTTTCCTTTCGTCTGCTAACAAATTCTGCACTTGTCCACAAATTTCTTGACATCTGTCCTCATCCCTGGCCAAAAATATGAGCCATTCAACTTTGAGAATGTCTTATCATGACCGAAGTGTCCGGCCAATCCTCCACTGTGTTTTTCCTTCAGCAGGTTCTCTCTCATGGAGCATTTTGGAATACATAATTGATTGCCCCGGAATAATAATCCATCATGAATCATGTATTCATCCCATTGGCTTTTGTCCCTGAGAATTGGATTCTTAGATGCTTCATATGCTTCCTTGAAATCTGGGTCATCCCTATACATTTCTTTGAGGTTATCAAAACCCAAAGTCTTGACTCTGAATTCCTGCATAAGAAAACATTTCCTGCTCAAAGCATTAGCAACTTTGTTAGCAGTTCCAGAAATATGCTTAATCACAAAAGTAAAATTCTGCATGAATTCAACCCATTTAGCATGTCTTTGGCTCAACTTCTTCGATCGAGTCATGAATTGTAAAGTGTGATTATCACTGTACAAAACAAACTCTTTGGGAACCAAATAGTGTCTCCATTTCTTCAGTGCTTATATGACTGAATAGAATTCTTTGTCATATGTGGAGTACTTAATCTTTGCTTCATTCAGTTTTTCACTGAAATATGCAACCAGCCTGTCGTCTTGGCTCAAGACCGCTCCAATTGCAAATCCACTCGCGTAACACCTGACCTGGAATGTCTTGCTAAAATCCGGCAAAACTAGAATTGGTTGCTCAGTGATCTTCTTCTTCAGCAGGTTGAAGCTCTTCTCTACTTCTTCTATCTAGTGAAAATATTTGTGTCTTTTCTTCACCGTATCCATCATCGGTGCGCTAATTCCACTAAAGTTTCGAATGAATTTCCTGTAGAAGCTAGTCAAACCATGGAAGCTTCGAACTTCAAACACGTTCTTCGGCGATGGCCAATCCTTAATTGCATTTACCTTTTCTGGATCCATTTTCAATTCATTTGCAAAGATAACAAACCCCAAATAAGTGAGTTATGTCTTCATATTTATCAACAATTTCTCTTGTTGTAACCTCCTCATTACTGCAGCTAAAAGATTTAAGTGTTCTGCTCCAGTTTTGTTGAATATTAGTATATCATCAAGATATAAAATGATGAATTTCCCTATGAAATCATTCAGGACTTCGTTCATCAACCTCATGAAAGTATTGAGTGCATTCATTAAACCAAATGGCATGACAATCCATTCATACAGCCCCTCAATTGTCTTGAATGATATCTTCCATTTATCACCTTCTCTCATTCAAATTTGATGATACCCGCTTTTCAAATCAATCTTTGAAAAAAACTTTGCTCCACTCAAGCAATCCATCAAGTCATCCATCCTTGGTAATGGAAATATGTATCTAATGGAAATATTATTGATTTCCCTTGAGTCTGTACACATCCTCCAGCCTTCATCTTTCTTTGGATTGAGCACTATCGGAACAGTGCATGGACTCAAGATTTCTAGAATCAATCCTTTGTCCATTAAGTCCTAGACATGTCTCTTAACTTCTTCATTTTCCTATGGCGTCAACCTGTACGTGGCTTTGTTTGGAAAACTGGCTCTAGGTATAAGATCTATATGATGGCTTATACTCCTGATAGGTGGCAATGAACAAGGTAGTTCCTCCACTACTATATCAAAAAATTATCCCAGCAATTCCTGGATTTCTTCAGGTAAATCATCTATTCTCGTATAGGTCAAAACAATTTTTGGTTTCCTGACCACAATAAATTGTGCGTCTTCCTTCTTCTTAACCTCCTTAAGAAGTTCCTTCCCACTCATGAGAAGTACAGTGTTGCTCATATTTGTTTTCACCTCTTGGTTCTTAATCAACAACAACATGTGAGTCCAACCATTTTTTTCCAGAGTGTACGTGTTCTTTCTCCCATCATGAATCATGTTTCTGCCATATTGCCATGGTCTACCCAGCAATAGATGACAAACATCCATGGGAATGACATCACATAATATGTCATCTTTATATCCCCCTATTTTAAATTCAACTAAACACTATTTAGTGACATTTACCTGATGTCCTTTTTGTAGCCACAAAAATCTGTATGGGCTTGGATGTACAACAGTCTCCAGCTCCATCTTTTCTACCATCTCTGTAGATACGAGATTGTTTGTGCTACCGTTGTCCACTATGACCTTGCATACCATGTCCTTAGTTTTGCAAGCAGTCTGAAACAACCTGTTTCTTTGGGATGGGTTCTCTGCCTCCTTCTCCGGCTTTAAGAGAACTTTCCTCATCATCAAAGATATTCCATCCTCAACGTCTTCTGCCTCAACATTCCATCCTTGAGCTTCGGCAATGTGAGTTTCACCACCATATTTCTTCTTATCTGGACACTCATAGGATTTATGTCTGACTTTTCCACAGGTAAAACATTTCATTTCACCTCCTCTTCCTCTTCCTCTTCCTCTGGCTCGAGGAAAAGTATTTCTATCAGCATACTACCTTCCTTGTGAGCTTCCTCCTCTTTCAGGTTGAGTTTGAGGTTTCTTCCCCTCTTCTTTAGGTTTATGAGTTCTGTCTTGGGCAATTGTTTTGCCTCTGGCTTGACTTCTACCTCAGCCTCTTTGACTTTGCTTCCATCTCATCTTCTCTTCAGCTTTCAGAGCTATCTGATAAGCATATTCCACATTTCGAATGGTCATCATGATCATCTCATATTGAATGTCATATCGCAGGCCATTCATGTACCTGGCAACTTTTTCATCATCAATTTCCCAATGACCTGCTCTGATGTTTATCTTGTAGAATTCTTCAGTGTATTCCTTCACTGACATCAGCTTCTGTCTCAAATTCTGCATCCTCCAAAACAGAGTGATTTGGTAATCCCTGGGTATAAATTTGGCTTTCATCTTTGCAACCATTCTATCCCAGCTCTTGATTTTTTGCTTGCCCTTGCAGCATCTGCCAGCCTGCAGTTCATCCCACCATAGTGTTGCATGCCCTTTAAGTCTAGTAATAACATGTTTGACTTTCTTATCTTCCTTGACATCCTCATAGTCGAAGTACTTGTCTAGATCTCTAATCCAGTCTAGAAGCTCTTCAACAACCAAGTTTCCCTCATACAATGGAATGTCCATTTTTTCTCTGGCACCTATCCTTGCAACTGCCCTGAATAGGTGTTCATCTACAACATCTTCGATTGCAACTTTTTCTCCTTCACTTCCATCTTCATTTTCACTTTCAGCCTCGCTGATATCCCCAGCGTCAACTGTGCGCCTTTGTGTTGTCTCCATAGCATCAAGCCTGGCACGTAAATCACGCATTTCACTTTCCACTGCTGGATCAGGCATTGGCCTGTCTCTTCTTCTTGGCGGCATGGTTGAAAAAAAAATTCCTCTTTTCTCTCTGCTACAGAAAGCAAAGAACTTGTTCTGAGCTCTGATACAACAACTGACGCAGACCCCCCCC
>SNQJ01S0143148.1:13466-24513 GCA_010110895.2 Picea sitchensis
AATTACGAAATGTCAACAAAGGTTGACTCTTTCAATGCACCCAACACACACCACTTGTTTCCCACTGATTTTGGATTTTCGGGACTTGAGCGAACAACCAACAATTGCTCCTCTTCCCTTGTGATTTCCCGAATTCTAAAATCTCTCCTTTTTCTTCCATCACACGTATTCACTGACGGATACTTGGGGACCCACTTTTCGGCGCTTTCCTTTTCGTGATTTTGGGAGTTGCGTAACCATGCAACTCTATCTCTTGACCCCCGAAACCCAATTGATCCCTAGTGGCTATTGTCCCTCATCCTTTCAGGAACTTTTCCTTTCGCTCTTCGAGATTTCACGATTTGCGAAAATCCACGGCAGAAAGGTTCCTCACCTCCCAAAATTTCGATCTCCAAATTCCCGAAGCCTCGCCTCCAATGTGATCTACGGTTGAGATCCTCCGTGATCCGACAGCTCTGGATCTTTCCGATTTTCATGAACCGAGAGTTTGAAACTCTCGATTCCAAAGATCGTTGCCTCCTCTACTTCCCGACACCCGAAGTACCGAAATGTCGAAATGGCTTCCTTCGTGACCACAGCCTACTCCAAAAACATGTCGCGTTTCGTGACTTCGGGAATTTTCAATGTAAAGAGTCCCGACTCCTTGTCACCAGAATCTTCGAAATGCCGAACCCCAAATTGTTGAAATGCAGAAATTCCACCATTCAACTTCACACGCGATAATTCCTTTCGTGATTCGGGAGTTAGAGTGACCAAGGATTTTGGCTTGCACTCCGAACTTACGAAACCCGAAATGATCTAACAGTCGAACTGGCTACGATCAATGGTCCATGTTGATTCTTGATTTTAGGGTGGTAAGTTCACCTTAAGTGATAAGTTCTAAGGCTTCAACCAACCCACGCACACCTTTCACGACTCTGTGCCTCACCTGCACTTTTGTGGGTTATGAGAACAACAGTATCTCTCCTGAGCTTTCTGAGATAAAACTCAGATCCTTGTCAACGCACACCTTGCGGACGTTCAGTGCAGTCCTTGCAGGAATTCTCAGAAGAGAAACAATTGAAACTCATTCTTCTCCTCTCTCAGACTTCATATATTCACCATGAAATCATACACACAAAATAGCATTGAAACAAATGCATAACAGAGAAAACAAACAGTTGTAAACATACCATTCAACTAATGTAAATAGTAAGCATCATAACACCATGAAAATTGAGTCAAATATTTATATATTAACTCAAGTGCTCATGTACATGGGTTCTTCTCTACAGCTCTCTACTACAGCTCTTCTATTTTTCAATTCTGAATGATCATAACAATAATACAATACAAGGGTTGAGGGTGTCTATATCTGTTTTCCCTCCTACGCCTCTAAACTGTCTAATCTAACATTCATATCTACCTACTTTACATTAACAGACTTAAATGCCTATTACATCCGGGAGATGAGAGTGATTTCTCCAGATCTGTTCATATCTCCAAGACATAAATGTAAGTACGCTTCTCCTAGTTGTTACATTAATTTGCATTTATTAATTTAATTTATTTTTTTTCAAAACAAAACATTTCAAAAATGTGCGTTGGTGTTTTTCCAGCTGTCTTCCACCTTTATGCTTGCTTGGATGGCTACGTATGATGCTCCTGCATCAAAATTAGAAGCAATTGTGTGGAATTGGGAAAATCGCTAATTTGTGTTGTTAAATTCATGGGAAAATTGAGAAATTTGGCCATGGTGAGATATTCTTGATTTAATATTTGTTCTAGCAAATTCAGACCTCAAATTGGTCGAATTTGAAGTTACAGTGAAGCCATGATAGATGGAGCGATATTAGTTGATTAAAATTATCAATTCCTGAATTGAGTTTGGGAAAAACTTGTTCCATAAATGTCAACCCACATCGATTTGTTATTGCAGAGGTTGAATTGGTGTTATCAGGGTGAAACTGAACAAATTTCATAGTTGCAGAATGTCTACGGTAAAAATGGGGAAAAAAGCTAGGAAAAATCCCCAATTTTTGCAGTGGAATTCACGAGGAATTGATGCGCATAAAAATGAATGTGCGTAGGTGGGAGCACTAAAAATGCATGATGCACAGTGAAAAGCTTGTGATATGTGGAAAAATATTGTCATGTTGGTGCGTGCGCTAAAATTTGGCGTTGCGCAGAAAAATATCGTCGTGTGGGCACGCACTCTAAAATTTGGTGTTGCGTGGAAAAATATTGGCATGCGGGTGTGCATGCTAAAATTTAACATTGCAAGAAAAAATATCAGCGTGCAGGCGCGCGCGCTAAAATTTGGTGCTACGTGGAAACATATCGGTGTGCGACGCGCATGCTAAAATTTGGCATTGCGCGGAAAAATATTGGTGTGTGAGCATGCATGCTAAAATTTGGCGTTGCACCGAAGAATATTGGTGTGCAGGTGTGCGCGCTAAAATTTGGCGCTGCGCGGAAAAATTTTGGTGTGAGGGTGGGCGCGCTAAAATTTGGCGTTGCGCGGAAAAATATTGGCGTGTGGGTGTGTGCGCTAAATTTAGCATTGCACGGTGCGGATTGATTGGCGCATACGTAATACTGGCGTGTGCGGTATGCACACGCATACTAATGGTGTGCGTGGTGTGCACAATATTGAAAGAGCATAGGCAAATTTTGTTGGTGCGCGCACAATGTGGATAAATGTCGTTGCACGACAGTTTAGTTAATGGTGTGCACAAAGTACTGGTGCACGGTGGGGGCGTACTAAACTTTGGCATGGTGCAGTGCATAGAGTAAAATGCATGAATAATATTAGCGTGCGACACAAAAATGGCGCGCGACACAAAAAAAATAAAAAAAATTGCACGCAACAGGTATTAGTGCAAGAACCAAAATTGTGCACGGTGGATATTAGCACGCCACACAAAGGTAGTGCACACCAGTTATTGGCGTGACAGGAAAGTGATTCACAATGGTTATAGGTGTGCAGAGCATGAATTACGTTGTGGTGTTTCTGCGAATAATAAATATGGGTGTACAGGTTGGAATTTTTCACGCGAAGTCATTTGGACGGTGAACAATAGCAGAAAACCAGTGAATTTCTGCGACATTTTATATTGTTTGAACGTCATCTTTTTGCAGCACGTTTTTGAGGCCCTTAATAGATATTTTAGCTACTTTGTCTTTGTATCTCAAATAAAAGAGCTCATAGAGAAATTTCTAATGGTGTAAACCATTTGTCAAACGGATCTTTTATGAGAAAGTTACAGGGCAAACAATGGAGGATAAATTTTAAAAACCAACTAACTTCGAAGAGCCATAAATTTCTACTCCGGAATAAGATTGAGGCGAAGGAGTAGTCAATGGAAATATATTGAACCATAGAAGACATTCCTAGAGCTGAATTAAATTTCTGGGCATGTTAAAAATGGTTAACATGGCAAAGAAGGTACCTATAGCATTCCAGACCAAAAACATGAATTGGCCTAGAACTTCAGTTGGTTGTAACTAGCAGGCCAAAACCCAAAAAGAGGTGAAACTTGGACAGACTATCCAAAATATGTATATGAAGAAACCCAACTGATCTCCTATGAAAAATCCAATGGAGTAGGTTAAAAAATGCATAATTACAGCGCAGAGTTGCGTCAAGTTGAAGTGTGAACAGGAAAATTAATGGGTAATTTTCAAATAACCATAACTTTCTACTCAAGAATCAGAATTGAGCATGGGAGAAGGAGTTGGAAAGGTGTTGGATAGTAGAATATAAATATTCACCCATAAAATTGATCCAGACATTCAATTTTTCAGGAAATTAGATGAAAGAATTCTGATATATTATTGAACCAGAATGGTTCATATTTGTCATGAAATTGTTGAGTCAGTTAACCTGACAAAGTTTTGTTGGATGCACATTTTGCAGAGTTAGCGACAACTATATCAAATCAAGATCAACGTAGAGTCTAGAGAAATGGAATATGCATAGAGGACTTACAGGCAGGAAGATAAGATCATAGGGATGCATGCCCATTTGGGCATTGAAGGAACAAACTCCAATGGACATGAAGGAAGGGATGAAAACATGAATATGGTAGAGACCATTAAAAATTTGCACAAGGATGTCCAAATCCATAAAAGTGATAATGAAAGGATTATGAGAGACAAGGATCAACAAGAGGACTTCAACATGAAGTTAATGCAGATCTTGAACAAAATATAAAAGAAATTGGAAAAGGAGAGTGGCTCAAGCAAATCAGGAAGTCACAGGTCTCATGATGAGAAAAGAAGAACAAGAAGTGTTAGCAGACATCACCATCACTCCCCAAGGAATTCCAATAAAAGGGCACACAACAGCTCAATTCCATCCCCTGTCAGGAAGCATAATAGGTCTGGGGTGGATGAGCTATGAGGAGAAATGAATAAAATCAAACCTCCTACATTTGATGGTGAGAACAAGAAGGATGAAGATTGAGAGACATGGCTGCTAGGCATGAGAAAGTATTTTCAATTGCATAATTATTCATCTCATGCAGAAGAAATAATTTCCATCTATCAACTCAAGGGAAAGGCATCCATGTGGTGGGATCATCTTGTGCAGGTGCAACACATTAAAGAGAAAAGTGTTACTTGGAGGGAATTCAAGAAGTATTTTGAGAAGACATACTTGACTAAGAGATACTATGACAAGAAAATGAAAGAGTTATTTGAACTCAAGCCTGGGAGTATGACCATAGATGAATATGAAAGAAGGTTTTTAAAACTGATGAAGTATGTTTCTTTCATCAAGGATGAGACAGTTAATATCAGAGGTATTTGAGTGGATTTCCATCATTCATCGGTGACAAAATACAATATAATGATCCCAAAACATTGGAGGAGATCATAAGGCGAGAGAAATGCCTATATGATCAGAAAAAAGCAAGGCCAACTTTCCAAAAGGATTGGGAAGACAAAAAAAAATCAAGATGGATCAAAGGAAGAGCATGAAAAACACTTGAGGATGGTATTACAAGTATTAAAGGAGCATTAATTGTATGCCAAATTGAGCAAGTGCTCATTTTATCAGAAGCAAATTCATTATTTGGGACACATCATTTCAGAGGATGAGAGAGTAGTCGATCCTGAGAAGATAGAATCCATTAGAGGATGGTCAGTGCCAAAGAATGTGACAGAGGTCAAATCATTCATGGGCCTTGTGGGCTACTATAGAATATTTATTGAAGGATTCTCAAAGATTGCACACCCAATCACGTCCTTGCAAAAGAAGGGTGTGAAGTTTCAGTGGACATTGGATTGTGAAAAGAGTTTCCAACACTTGAAACAATTATTAACAAGTTATCCAATACTAAGGATTGCAGACCCAAATGAAGACTTCATTGTATGCACAGATGCATGTAAAGGAGGACTTGGTGGAGTCCTCATTCAAAATGGGTTTGTTATACGTTATGAATCAAGAAAGTTGAAGGAGCATGAAAGACATTATGCTACTCATTATTTGGAGTTGGCAGACATAGTGCATGCCTTGAGAAAATCGAGACACTACCTCGTGGGGAAAATGTTTGAGCTGAGGATAGACCATAACGGTCTGAAATATTTATTTTATTAGCCAACTCTAAATGCTAGGAAAAGAAGATGGTTAGAATTTTTCAGTGAATATGACTTTGATATAAAACATATCAAGGGGAAAGAGAACAAAGTGGTTGATGCACTCAACAAAAGAGTGCATGAATTGCATACTACAACCATTAGCATGTACCAATCAGATTTGAAAGACAAAATTTTGGAGGCTGCAAAATTAGATTTGCAATACAAGGAATTAGTGTAAAAATTATAGCAAGGTAATTTGCAGCAGAAAATTGAAGAATATAAGCTAGATAATGATGAAATTCTGAAGTAGAGAGGAAGAATTTATGTACCAAATTCCCATGAATTGAAAAATATGATATTGAGAGGAATGCATAGTTTACCTTATGTTGGGCACCAAGGTTATCAGAAAACTATTGCAGCTGTCAAAAGCCAATATTATTGGCCAGACATGAAGAAAGAAGTTGATTTTATTGCCAAATGTTTGGAATGTCAAAAGGTAAAAGTTGAGCATAGAAACCCAACTGGTTTGCTACAGCCATTACCCATTCCTGAGTGGAAATGGGAAGTTATAACAATGGATTTCATCACAAAACTTCCCAGAACAAACAAACAACATGATTCTATCATGGTAGTGGTGGATAATCTTACTAAAGCTTCCCATTTTATTACAGTAAATATCACTCACAAGGCAACCAACATTGTTGATATTTATATGAGAGAAATTACTCGATTACATGGTATACCCAAGACAATTGTGTCTGACAAAGATCCAAAATTTACCTCAAATTTTTGGAAAGGATTATTTAATGGATTTGGAACAAATTTGAATTTTAGTACAAATTATCATCCAGAATCATATGGACAAATAGAGAGGGTGAATCAAGTGATTGAGGATATGTTGAGGATGTATGTGATGGATAAAACATCAAAATGGGAAGACTACCTACACTTAGTAGAGTTTGATTATAACAATGGGTACCAAACATCTCTAAAGATGAGCCCATTTGAGGCACTTTATGGAAGAAAGTGTAACACACCGGTAAGTTGGGATAGCCCAGCAGATAGAGAAGTGGTTGGGCCATATTTACTCAAGGAAATGGAGGAGAAAATGTTGAAAATAAAACAAAATTTAAAGGATTTCCAAGACAAGAAGAAAAGCTATGATGATAAGGGAATAACTCACGGGGAATTTAAAATTGGGGACCATGTATTCTTGAAAGTGAAGGCCAACAGAAGTTCCCTGAAGTTGGGAAATTGTTCAAAGTTGGCAGCTCACTATTTTTGGTCATTTGAAATCCTAGAGAGGATTGGTCCAGTATCTTATATGATTGCATTACCTACATCTATGTCTGTTCATAATGTATTTTGTGTATCATTGCTCAAGAAATATATACCTAATGCTAATCATGTTATTGATTGGAATGTGATTCAGGTGGAGCAAGAAGGTGCTTTCCAAGTGCATCCGGTACGCATTATGGACCGCAAAATCAAACAGCTCTAGAATCGATCCATATGTACTATAAAGGTCCAATGGACCTAGTACAATCCTGGGGATACTACTTGGGAGCATGAGGATGCAATGCGGGCATAATACCCACATCTTTTTGAGGATTTTTGAAATTTTGTTGTATATGTGTACATAATGCACTAAGGAAAATGCATAAATAAGGGGAGGGTATTTTTATACCCCTAGGCCTAACCTAATTGTAAATTTAAAATGAAAATGTACTTAAGTTGGTGAGTTGTTTGATATCATTTTTGTATGCATCTTTCATGGCATAGTGTGCGCATGCACTGCACACTAAAATGATGAAGTGTGCACATTCCATGATACCGTGCGCAACAAATTAAGTGCGTGAGATTTTGAGCCCAGGGAGCCTTTTTGTATATGTTGTGTTTTATAGGCTGGTGAACCAGTTATTATAAGCTAGGAGGCTTATGTTTTGTATTAGGTCAGAGATCCTAGATGCTAAAGGCCAATGAGCCTATTTTTGTATATGTATTATCATTAATATAAAATACATCATTGTGCATAGACCGACCACGATAAAAGAGTACGGGGGACTAAAATCCACTAGTTAGGGAAAGGGGTGGCTAAAATTTAAGAAAAAAGGGCTAAGTTAGGGAGCTTAAGCCAAAAAGGAATATTATATTAATATTCCTTAAATCATAAAGTATGGAAAATTATTTTATCCTAAGTTCTAAGGATGGGGACAAGTGGGCCAAAGTAGCTCCCAACATCACAAGTGTCAAGTTGGGAACATGCATACATATAGTTTGGACTTAGTTCATTTTCCCATCATTTATTCATCCATTCAATCATTCCAGGATCATTCACTCACTCATTCAGTTGTCCTTCGTACCTTCCTGTCACTGTACCCGAATCTGTATCCGTACCCATACTTGTTTGTGTACCTGGTTAGCTTGGGAGCTGGACTGAAGAAGCGGGTTGTTAGGCCCGTGGAATATTTAATAGGTGGGTTGTGAGGCACGTGGAATATTAAGGAGGTAGATTGTCAGACCCGTGAGCAATTGATTAAGGATAGATAATTGTTGGGAATTGATTTTCGAAGGTGCTAAACTATAGCTACAGGGCTCTGAGACTTCCTATTCGACATGTTGTTGAATCCTAGAAAGGAAGTGGGATGTCGAGGGACTATTGAATAGAGAAGGGTCACACTTCCTGGGGTGAGACACGCATGTGGGGAATGAGGGACTATAGGTTGTTAGTTTGAGTTGGCATATGTGATGAATTCTTTCCTGTTGTCTATGATACATCATCCTAGTTAGGAATCCCTTTACACAGGTGGATTTTAGTCCCATCTCGGGGGTGACCCACTGTTGAGAGTGATGAGAAGTGTGGTCTAATTTTGGGAGGTTCATGGAAGGTATGCACGCAGTTGGTGATATTCTTACCAAGATAAGTGTCAATTGTGTGATAAATTACATGTTGCATAATTATTTACGTGTTTATTTTTATGGGTTTATCCTATTTGTGGTTTATAACTGTGTTTATATTTATGGGTATCACTTGTATATGATGCATGTATATGTTTATTGTTATTTCAGTATGAACCCATGCATTTACAAAATGCATTTCTTTGTTTAAGTTTTATATATAAAGTTCCGCAAGAGTTTTGTGTGTATATGTTTCAATTGCATGCAGTTCAAAAAACAATTGTGACATAAGTCAGTTGGATGTTGGGTATGTTATAGTATGGTATCAAAGAATGAAAGTGTTTTTTGGAGTAGCATGGCCCTGCATGGGTGGTCGGGGATGTTACAGTCATTGTGACATTACATATCATGTAGAGTGTGTGGAGACATGATGGAGCTAGCATAAGTGAGTTTGCACTTGTGATAGGAGGATCGATGATCTCAGCAAAGGGGAATTCTGCAAGGTGGTGAATCTGGCCTAAGAGGGAGTGAATTTTTCATACCATATGCGGTTTTCAGGAGGATAAAGAATGTATATGTGTGGGTTGTAGAATGATTAATCACATATAGGGTATACACGATTTTTGGTGGAGAAAAAAATGTATGTTCATGGGTTGTCATACGGTGAATTATGTATCTGAGTTTCAGGGAAGGTACAGATCTATATAGGCTAATAGGTGACATCAATGGGTCATATAGGTGGTATACAATAGATTTGTGTGTAGAGGAGATTCTCGAGGATATTTTTGAGGTTTGGTTTTCTGATTTGTATGGTTATTGGAGAACAAGGTTGTTCTTAGTTTTGGTGACTTTGGAGGACAAGGTTGTCCTCAGATTTTGGTGATATTGTAATGGATGAGAGGGATAGTTTTTCCCTCAATATTTATAATGTTAACAAGATTACAAAACTGAAATTGTTTCTCATTTGTATTGATGATTCATCTCTGATATTTTTGTTTCCGCTGCATATGTTTTCAGTCAATAATTTTTAGTGTAGAATTGTCCAGTGATAACAACTAGGGTGTTATTGTTGGTTCAATAGGAAGCAATTTTCATATTTGAAAATTAGTCACATAGAGTTGCATGTGAAAATTGACACAACCATGGTACTCTCTTCTACTACCCCACACAACATAAGGAATATCTTCCCTTTCTCTACTCAACAATCCCTCAGGGATATTCTTCCTTCCAATTCTCTTTAGTGTGGGTAGAAAGAGACCAATATTCTATAAGATTTCTCAAAATTCATATGAAAATAATAGGATCACAATAATCCAAATAGTAGAATATGCATAGTGGGTGAAGTATTCTTAATTTTCCTAGAATCTATGCTCACCTATATCCATATATCTTTCATCCAAGGTTTACAACCCCCGTTTCACAATGCTAACTCAATCACTTTACAAATTTATTGATAGTTACCAATGGATAGAATGGCATGAGAAATGGAGAGCATGGCATGAACAATAAAAGGAATGAGCATTATAGAACAATAGAATGGAGCTAGAGCGAATGGCAATGAGAGAATTGAGGGGAAATATGGCTATTGTTACTTATGACAACATTAATGTAGTACTTTTACACTTTCTCATAATGATTGTACTTAATCCATGCTTCCTTAAATATGTGAGAAGACTTCCCTACCAACCTCTTATATTCATTGAATGATTGATTTTATAGGTTGAAGGAGTTGGATGTATTCATGTAGGGATTATGGTGGAAATTACATTAGATATAAGGTCGATGCTTGGAAATAAAAGATTTAATTTCCCATATGCTCCTTTCAACCTATTTCGCTCTTGTGGAATAATAAACCCTCTTATGCTCTTTGAAACCATATTGGGCCATTATATATTATATTATACAATTAATATTTACAGATCTTGAGTTCATCCAAGAAATCCTATCACATGGTCTATAGAACTATATTTACATCATACATGACTAAACATTCAATAGTTGGTCATTGGCCTTGAGCTCAACACTAAAAATACATTCTAGATTATTTACATCATTTACAGATGATATCATTTATTTAAGTTCACATGGTTTGAATCCCATCATTATAAACACATATTTATAATTAATACATAATTTGATACAATACATTATAGAAGTCAAAACTAGGGTATTGTAGTAATCTACAATTCCAAAGGTATTTATGATACAAATATTAGAGTTTCATTCACAAGAAATCATGTAGACCCTATCGAGAAGAATTAAAGAAATTATATTAATATCCACAAATGGCCAAAATAGGTAAATGGGACTAGAAAGTACAAGTAGCCATGTCAATGTAAGAGTGCCAAATGCAAATCTTAGGCACAAAAATAAGTATAGATAAAAATAAAGAGTAAAAAGGTGTAAACGTAATAGGAAAACCATAGAAACAAAATATAAATAGGCACTGATATCGTTGGAGATATGGCTATAACAGAAGACTGAGGCAGATGGTTAAGGTTGTCATTGATGGCAATCGGTTATGGAGCAGTCAAGGATGTCAACACGCACAAGAATGCTGGAACACGAATGCTGGAACACGAATGCT
>SNQJ01S0143149.1:10530-56317 GCA_010110895.2 Picea sitchensis
AATCCCTTCTAAAACCTTGTTTGTAGATTCCACTTGGTCATTGTCTTGTGAATTATATGGAGTAGACTTCCAATGCTTAATTTTGTACCACTGCATAATAGATTCAACTAGCTTGGATGTAAATTGTGCCTTCTGATCAGTAATAATTTCTCTAGGAACCCCAAAATGAACAAAAATATCTTCAAACAAGAAATAGATTATTGATTGTTCAATGGAATATGGTAGAGCTTTGGCTTCTACCCATTTGGTAACATAATCAATGCACACTAAAATATACTTATTTCTTCTTAATGAAGGAAGGATTGATGGGACCTGCAAAGTCTAAGGCTGATTTCTCAAATGGTTCTACAAAGACTTGAGGCTAAAGAGGCATCTCATCGACTACAACTAGACGACCTATCATTTGGCAATTGTAACAACTCCTAATGTACTTTTTGGCATCTCTAAAGATATTGGGACAATAGTACCCCACGTGAAGGATTTTGTAGGTTATTCTCTTGTCTAAAAAGTGTCCACTGCATGGCTCATCATGGAATGCATGTTAGGATATTTAGGCACTTAGGAGTTAATTAAGATCTACTTGGTCTAATATGTCATTAGGTAAAAGTGTGTTTCTTTAGTATGCATTAGTATGCATTTTTAGTTAGAAAATTCGACGGTTGCGATATGTTCCTGACATAGAGTGATTCGACAGTTCATATTCTCCTTGATCTTAACGGACATTGATTCGTGGCTTAACACCCGATTGGTCCATGATCTCTATTTAAAGAGCATGGAGGGTCATTTTCCGATGATCATTTGTGAGAAACTCTCTTGTAAAATCTCTCTGTAATCTTTTTCTTTTTCATTAATAAACTATTCCAAGTGGTCATGTTGGTTGGGGTCGTGGATGTTTCCCCATAGGGGTTTTACCATGTCAAAACACCAGTGTGTTGATCTTTGATCTGGTTGTGTGAGTGGTTACTGAAGGTGTTCATCCTTTGTTGGAATACCTGTGTTGTCGAACATGGTATCAGAACCTATTTGAAGACATGCTCCTGTTGTAGATCGAGATCATGAAGTCGAGTTTACTCATCTCCATTTTCTGTCATTTCCATACATTTATGGGTTGAGAGTATTGTTCCATTGCGTCTGTAGCGCTCGTTTAAGTTAGGATCAATTTTTGTTTCACTCGAAGAGGTTTCCGTTTGCACAAGATACTACCATTTTAGTTTGATCCGGAGGTATAAAGCCTGAATACGCAATTTTTAAATTTTTGCAGAGTATTATTTTGATTTTATTTTAGTTTTATATTATTTATTTATGGATTGCTACTCTTTTAGATTTGCATATGCTCTTTGCCCCGCGCCCTGTGCAATCTCGACAAATCAGAAATAGATAGGAAAAGGTGCATCTTTCGGGTAAGCCATCCGAGATCTAACCCTTGTTGTCATCGAGAAGCAAAAAAAATTTCTTCTGTAAAAAAAGGTTTTTTTTAGCACGCTCTCCAAGGCCGTCAACAACAACAACAACAATCCTCTTGTTAAACAATACAATATGTTTTTCTAGACCATTTGGTTAAAATTTGTCTTATTAAGTAAGAGGTCTTGATTTCAAGTCTCTCTTTTTGTTACTTTTTTTGAAAAAATTGTTCAAATTGTAAAGTGTATTTCACTTCAAGTATAGAAGTGAATCACTATAAGTAGCTTTAATATTTTATTTTAGAATTATTTATTTTGCATCCAGCTTTTATTTTATAAAGTAACGTCATTGTAAAAGTGATCCTCACTTCTCTTTATAAAAGTGGGTCACTTCATAAAGCAACTTACACCACCACGTGATCCTTTGGTTATCGTTTATGCATTTTTTTTAAATGGCATAACTCTCACATCCGAAGTCCGTTTTCAGTGCCTTTTTTTTAAAACCACCTAATTTTTCTAGATCTTTCCATCCGGATCATCAATTATCTGCATATTTAATATGGCTTCTACAAGTAATCTCTTGCTTACCAGCACCAACTACTTCCAATAGAAATCTCATATGAACAATTTATTAAGAAGTAAAGGCTTGTACCAGATCACCTTGGGAAAGGAAACAACACCCACTGATGTTGATAAGAAAGTCAAATGGGATAATAGGAATGACAAAGCACGTGGATTAATCGGAATGCCCATCTCTGCTAATTTAAGGTTCCACCTTCAATCAATTGATAAACCCAAAGAAGCTTGGGAAAAGATTGAATCTGTGTTTCGTAAACACAATATTATTCGAGCACAATAGTTAGAAAATCAAGTGTTGACTTTAAGTCCAAATGTTTTTTCTTGCATTGAAGATTGTCTATCTAAGTTTAAAACACTCAAAACTTTATGTGAAGAATGTAAGATAAAGATAGAAGAATATCGTTACATCTATCTTATTCTTTCTAAGCTAGGTAGTGCATATTCTGTGTTTGTATCTACCTTTTATGCCATGCAAGAGGCTCTAGGGACAGCTTATAAAAAACACAATCTTGAGAAATTTTGTGATGCTTTTATTAGAGACCAAGATAATCTTGTACAACTTGGAGTGATCAACACTGCAGGTGCCTCCAACAAAGCCTTAGTCATCCATCAGAAAGATAAACCCTAGAATCTGAGGAAGCAACATCCTCGCCACAACAACAAACAATATAAGGGTCGCAAACCCACTCAAACTGCTTTCGCTCCTAATGGTGACAAAAGAGAAAAATATAAAAGTAAGAATATTGACAGACATTACAACTTTTGTGATAAATATGGTCATGATGATTCCAAATGTTTCAAGAAGATGGCAGCTTTGGAAGCAACAATGAAGAAATACAACATCAGTATTGATTCTACTTCTTCTTCTTCTTCTCATGGACATGCACTTTCTGCTTCTGGTTTCTCCTTCAATGCAACTTCTACTTCTTATTATGATGAGTGGTTTATTGATTATGGAGCATCTTATCATATGGCTAAGGATAGAGACATATTTTCTTATCTAAATGAATGTAACACTAAGAAAATATTTGTTGGTGATGATAGATCTCTTAGTTTTGAAGAAACTGGAAAAGTTCAAGTAGATATTAACTAACTCCTAAGTGTCTAAATATCATAACATTCCCCCTTAAGAACAACTTGGGATAGGATTGAAGGATTTACAATAGTGACACAATAGGAGAAGGAAGGAGGCATTAGAGTATATTGGTGTTCCGAGTCTTTCTTGTAACCTTCTATCACTATATCAAATCACTCATTCAAGTGAAGGTAAAATCGTAGAGTTTTCACCTCACTAAGTTGTAATCAAGGATCTAAAAGTTCCTAAGCATGTTCTTGCAACTGGAATTGTTGATGATATTACCAGGTTGTACAAATTTGACAACTTTGGGTCATTACTTTTTCATCGGTTTTTGTTGCTCATAGCGATGACTTGAGAAAACTTTAGTATGAGCAATTTGGTCATCTAAACTATCACTCATTATAACAATTATGTAATCAGTAGATGGTGATTGGTCTTCTTTTTGTTTCATGTAGAGATGGTGTTTGTGTCGGTTGTGTTCTTGGCAAGCATCATCGGGACAGTTTTGACAAACGTGCCACTTGGCACGCCTCAGGCCCTTTGCAACTTGGTCACAGTGATTTTTGTGGTCCACTTCAAGGATTATTTTAAGGATGGAAATTTATTTTAAAATGTAGAAACCTTGGTGAATCTTACTAATCCTTCATATTCCATCTATAAAATGTTTGGCGATATTTTTGTAAAAATATTCAAATTTGTAAGGATTTTATATAGTTTGTATAAAAGTTTGGCGATTTTTAAGGTAAAATAAATTTATCCTATAGAATTTGGGCGAATCATTTTTAGAATAGCGAATATTTTCTTGGGAAAAACCATGGAAAATTAGCCCATGAGCAAAATCTAGCCCTTAAAATCATCCATGGTCCACTTTCTTCTCCTTCTTTTTCTGGGTGCAAGAATTTCTTAACTTTCATTGATGACTTTTCCAGATGTACTTGGGTTTACTTCTTAAAACTTAAGAGCAAAGTTTTTGACAAGTTTTTGGCCTACAAGGCCCTTGTAGAGAAGCAATTTGGACATCAAATTCAAAAGTTAAGAATAAAAGACTTGGAGGAGATTAAAGCGGCAACACTCGACGCACAGCAGAGGGAAACTGACCACTGGAGAAGAGTGGACGCCCTGATGATGTTCATGCAGGATCTTCAACAAGCCATGAAAGAACGTGGGAAAGGCAAAGCACCGACGAAGCAGGTTTTCGCAGGACTGCGTCTTGGTCCAGGTTTTTAGAGTCGTTACTGTGTTTTCTTGGTTTTTCTACAAATATCTATGCACCTCGGCCCTGTGTGGCCTAGTAGTGTAGTTAATTTTCAGTAGTATGAATATGGTGATGGTGGTCTCCGATTTGGGCACCGAATCCATGCTATTTTTTGGACAAATGGAAAAACTAGCTCTTAGACATCTGGCGAAATGGTTTCCCTTCTGGGCACTGCGACCACGTGGCTAGTAGCACCACAGACATTTGTAATTTTTTGAAAGGAATCAATACAATACTCTAACTTACAAAAAAAAAAAAAGTTAAGAACAAATAATGGAGGCGAATATGTGAACAATCATTTTACAAGTTACTGCACTACACAGGGCATCCAAATGCAACACATTGTTCTATATACACCACAACAAAATGGTGTTGTTGAGAGAAAGAACCGCACATTAAAAGAAAGGGCTAATTGTATGATCCAATCTAAGGTATTAAGTCTAAAGTATTGGGCGGAAGCAATCAACTGTGCAAATAACATAGTAAATCACACTCCCACAAAGGATCTTAAAAATATAACACCGAAAGAAGCTTGGACTAAAATTAAACTATATGTAAGTCACTTCCATGTATTTGGTAGTATAGCATGGCTCACATTCCTGATGAGAAAAGGAAATCATTGCAGCCTAAAAGTGAGAAGTGTATATTTGTTGCTTATTTTGAAGATGTCAAAGGTTATAGACTTCTTCAACCACACGGTAATGAAATTATTGTTAGAAGAGATGTTAAATTTGATGAAAATCTCTTGGCCTGTGAACCTAATTCAATGATTGTTACTTCTTCAGCCTGTGAGCCATCTTCAGTGTTTGTGCCTTATTTTATTCCTATTCTGGTTTCTTTTTCAGATGATGACAGTGAGGATGAAAATCCACCTCTGCCTGCTCACCTTCCTCCATATGAGTCCTTTGAACTTGAACCAGCACTAGCTCTACTTCTTCCTAGATGAGTCCATTCAACACGAGAAGCAGTTGGTGATATTGTTGGTGATCCATCAAATCGGCATCGGAAACATTCATAGTTTCAGCGAGCCTCTTCTCTTTTGGCTCAAGTTTTAGAGACTCATGATCCAGAGACATTTGCAAAAGCTTCAGGTCATCCAGATTGGGATACAACAATGAATGAAGAGTATTGTTCTTTAATGGCCAATGATACTTGGGATCTTGTACCTCTTCCAAACAAAAGAAAACTCGTTAGATGTAAATGGGTCTACAGAACTAAGTATGCATCATATGGAAGTGTTGAAAGACACAAAGCTCAGTTAGTTGCCAATGTATTTTCACAAGTTGAAGGATTTGACTATAATGAAACCTTTTCCCCTGTAGCCAAAATGAATTTCATCAGCCTTATTCTTGCCCTTGCTGCCTCACATAATTCGAAGGTCCATCAAATGGATGTTAAATCTGCCTTCTTGCACGGAGATTTGCAATAAGAAATCTACATGGAACAACCTCTTGGCTATGTCTAGAATGACTCTAGTCTTGTTTGTCGCCTTAAGAAATCTCTTTATGGTCTTAAGCAAGCTCCCGGAGCTTGGTATGCCAAAACAGAATGGCGACTCCACTAGGGAAGTCATTATTTTTTATCTAGTTTCTTCCTTAGTTTCTTTAAATTAATTTTTTCAAGATCCTTACATGTTTAATCCCCATTTTCATTTTTATTTTGCCAACAAGCCTTTTCTAAGTCTGTATGAAATGTTTTAGTCCCAGATCTGATAGATTTGCCTTAGATATATTAATTTTTGCATATGTACAATCACAGTCACGGGTTTCACGTACAAATAGAGAAACCCCATCCATTGTGGTTGATAGTTGTTCCATTACAACACGTGACCACCCAAAAAGATGCACTGTGCAATGCGGCCAGTGCTTGTGGTCACGGGTTTCTCACGTACAACTAGTGACCGATTACTCTGTCTTAATTGATAAGATGCGACCAGGCAGTAAAAGGCTATTCTCTAAAGGGGAATCCTTCAAATCTAGCCCATATTTGTTTTCTGTTTTTTCTTACATCCTTACGGATCTTTCCTATATTTGTTCCAACAGTCATTGCTACAACTTTTTTTTCAATTCATTTGGATTTTTTTTTCTTTTGTGTGCCATTTGATTGATTGATTCAAAAGACTTCTCATTTTTGTGGGTACGGTTTGGATTCTCTAACCATATTCCCTCAGGATTTTAGTGCTAGTGGTACCCCTGTAAGACAGTCCATTTATTGTTAAAGATCTTTGGGGTGTTCCTTTATATTTCCTTCCATTGTTTTAAACAAAACAAACTCTCTTGATTTGTCATCTCATTTTCGGGTCTACTTGGATTTTTTCTCTTCATTTATAATACATCATTTTTAGATTGTTCATAATCTTTTTGATATATTGTTTCCCATCCTTTTTTATTTTTGTGATGCAAAAGCTATGGTTTTTTCTTTTGATTAGCATAATCTTTCCAAAAATAAAACACAAAAAAAATTCTTTTAAAGAGCTTTGCATGGCATGCTAGAATAATTTGGTTAAGAGTCTTTGGTTCACTAGTGGAATTGAATTTTACATTATCGAAAACATTTTAAGTAAAAAGTTTCATTTCGTTAAGGAATTTCATTCGCATTGGTGCAAGTATTTCATTGTAAAAGAAAAAGTTATCTCCCTTTACCTTAAGTAGATTTTCATCGAAAGAAAATTTTGCATTGTTGCATATAGTTTTTTTTTGGGATTGTTCTTGAGTCAAAACACGATCAAGTCTTTCATTTCGTTCCCTTTGAGTAAACAAGAGCCATTTAAAATCAAGTGTAATCAAAAGCAATTAAAACATTTTTGTTTGATAGCAAACCAACAATAGCTTAATAACTAAGGCCTTGGAATAGGTTTGGAGAGTTAATTCTCCAAGGCCACCAAACGAGACTAGGACAATTAATAAGCGAAAATCCATTAGTAACAAAATCGCTTCTGGGAAAGCTTGACTCACACATTGAGTTAAGCACTAGTTCAAGCTAAGAAAGTGGCTAAAATATACCCTTTCCATTTGCTTGGTGGGACTACTTCATGTATTGGGGGTTTTGAGACGTGGACATCCCCAAAGTAACTCCAACGTTCTCAAAATTTTGGGTGTCAGGAATTTACTGACGACTGTTCCACTCGACCACATTTTTCTGAAGTGTTAACCTTGTTGGTTGTCCTAGGTAGCTACAAGGGTGACTGCAACGAGGAATCCTTGTCGTACTTGAGGCAGACGTTGAATCTTCGCTTCAACGAACCAGCGAGGGTATTTTCCTGTGCGGTTTTACTTGCACTTTGGGGGAGGTTGTGTGATTGTTATCATAAGTGCTTCTTGTATCTTCACTGAGGACTTGACATCACGTCTTCGAAATACCTTTAGACCCACTGGTTTGCTTGATTAATATCTCAGATTTTGCTAGCTTTGTGCTCTATGTATTGGTTTCATAGTTGGCCATATGATTGTTTATTTATGTATTTAATCATTTGTCTTATCCATCGTGGCAAACTTGCCCTATCATCATTCCAGAAGAATTGTTGGGTTTGGTCTAGGAATATCCTATCAAGACGAATGACCAGTTGTTCGACGATCGATCGCTCGTTCTCATCCTTGAACTAAGTTAGAAGGTCCCCCCTTTTTGTGTGAAATATACCTTATCATCATCCTTGAACTACCATTGGGTTATCCATACCCAACTACGAAGGCCTCTGACCATTTTTTCAGATAACAGATGAGTTCAACATCTGAAGACACCAATACTACCAACATGGAAGATCCCATATTAGGAGACGATACATCAAGAGTTGTAACCACATGCGAAGGTCATCCTAACCATCATTCCACCTCTCCTCTACCCGACTCTTTCCCCCATTGTCTTAGGGAAACAATATTATCCTGGTAGTTACCTTTTTTCAATATTAAATACACCCATGTCGAGTAGTAACGTTGCCTATGTCGTTCCAATTTCTACTCCCACAATGTCTAGCATGACAAGCGATATCCCAATAAATATGCTTGTGCCATCAACTAGTGGAATTGAGAATCCATCGATAACATCACTTAGTGGAGTAGGAAACCCACCTTTACCATTAGTACGTGGAGCTGGAACCCAACTTGTATCAGCAGCCACCAAAGCAGGAAATCTACTCATTACACCACCTCAAGCACCATTTTCTCTTTGGAGTCAGCCCATAGCCTATCCAGTTTCATCCAATTCCCAGCCTAGCATTCGTCAAACCCCTGCCTCTCGTTCACAATCCAACATAGGACAAATAGTGGACTTGGGAATCCATCGAGCAACATCACTTAGTGTGGAGTAGGAACCCACCTTTACCATTAGTACTTGAGTCGAACTCATCTCTAGAATGCTAGCCCACCAAAGTGGAACCTACCTTAATACACCACCTCAAGCACCATTTTATCTCTAGAGTCAACCCGTAGCCCATCTAGTTTCATCCAATGCCCAATCTAGCGTTTGTCAAACCCTTTCCTCTGGTTCACAATCCAACATAGGACAAATCTTTGCAGCTAATCTAGGGAGTGGTTTTGTCTTCTCTTCTAGAAACCCACCAACTAGCTAAAACGCACCTAGTACTAGCTTCCCATTTGGATGGAATTGGAATAATGGAATTAGTCCTAATCAACCTGGTGGAAATTCCTTCCACGGAGGCAACAATGTCCCTTGGGGTACTCCTGGAAGCAACATCCCTTTAGGGTACTCCCAACATTGGGGCACAATACTCGAATAATTCTCCTTTGAAAGCAACAATCCCACGCCATAAGAAACCTCAACTGGGAGCATTAATTCCTCTGCTAACATACACCCCTTTATGGGGAACATTAACATCCATGGAAATGCTCCTTTGCCTGGGGGCACCAATCCCCCAAATAATCCTCAACATGGGGGTGCTTATATGCCAATGGGAAATCCTTCTTTTACCTTTAGAAGCAGCTTAGATACATACATACATGAAACTTATCATGTGGGTTATTTTCCTACCTTTATTCAGTATATGGGAGGGACATATGGTCCTTTTGGTCTCAACATGCCTTTACCTTTAGACCATAATCCATTCATGAACACTCAGTTGCCATTTTTTGCTACTCTAGAACTACCTGACTTATCTAGACTCGTGAATGATCCCATAGTGCACAATCCCACTTGGTCTATCATTCCAAACTTCCAAAGAAAACATTCCAATATCTTTACTTTGAAGGAAAGACGGGAGAAGATCCCACCACACACATTACGACTTATCATTTGTGGTGCATTTCCAACTCTTTTTTGGATGCCAACATTCATTTACGTCTCTTCCCTCGCACCTTAAGTGGCAATTCCTCAAAGTGGTTCATTGAGCTACCAACTGCTTCATTTAAGAACTTTAACGATTTGGAAATAACGTATTTGACCCATTTCCAATTACCCATCCTGATAATTTAAATAGGATGATCTTTAACCTCATTATGTTTGAACACTACCACACATATCTCCTCAATTACATCTACAAGTAGAAGAGCTTAAGAAGACTCATAAATCCCCTAATCCAATTTATCAATTTCATTACCGGGATTATGTTAAATCCCCAATCCACGATCGACTATTGGCTGATTGGTTTAAAAAATCATTATTGCCTCCCATCGCTAGATATGTTGCCATGTTCGAAGCCATAACTGAGGAGCAGGCTATTCATCATGCCCAACACTTAGATTTGATTTATTCATAGTCGGGTACATTATACGACCTCATTCCCCATGCTCCTCAACCATTGAATGATACTCCTTGACCAACAGTTGGACCCCGTGCCATTGGTGTGGTTGGTCCTGTCTCTTCCATCACAGTTTCCCTATTCACTGGGAAGCTTAGTGAATTGACCATAGCTACCAATCCCACCTATTTTCTGCTCGCAACCAATTAGACTTTGATATGTGCTCAAACCTCCGAGGTGAACACGATGTAGTCCACCACATCGAAGACACCTCAATAATCTGGATGGAAGAAGAAAAATAATAACAATAAGAAAAAGAAGAGTTCTTCTAAACATATAGGCCAACAAACCCAAGACCCCAAAGTTGGGGGAAAAAACAAAAGAAAGGTAAAATGTCCTTGTATGGTGTGTAAGGAGGACCACTTTACCAAATAATGTCCTCACCTTGCCGAGGTCCATCAATATCTCAAGCGAGGGGGATCTCCTTCCCAACGAATGGTACTAACCAATCCTCCCCCCCCCAGCAACAACAAATGGTTGCACAAGTTCATGCACCTCCAACCGGGGGAAATGCAAGGTCCTTAACTGCAAAAATCAAGATGTCTAAATCTACGGTGGCACTATACACTAGAGTGAAGAACTATGACATTGTCGAGGGGGAAATGACATCGAAGGACCCTCCATCGACTTCACCACCTAATGGCCCTCACACATTAGACAAAACAACTTTCGAACCTACAATTTGCCCTCCAAAAGGGGTACTTTGACGAACTACCCATAACCAGAATGCCCGAGAAAATCAACATTGCATTATGGTGGAAGATCTCTCCTAGGCACCATGTGCAATGTCAGCACTCAAAGTATTACAGAGCTATACTTCACTACAAAAAGCCTTATTATCAGCCATAGGTGAAATTGACCCTTTCGGAGTCAAACATTGTTTCCTTCGACATAGAATAGAGTGAGTTGCGTCTCTTGCACCAACTAACATTTCAAATCAATGTTGGTTGTCTTAACAAGAATATATTTTGTACGATGTTCAATGAAGTAGAGGCTACTTGCATTATGTCTCTGTCATGTTGGAAATCCCTTGGTTCTCCTCAGCTCACTACATCTCAAACCATCTTAAAATCTTTTGATGGACACTTTTTCAAACCTCACAAAATTCTCACCTCTTTATCCATTGAGCTTGGGGGAAAAACTGTCTCCGTAGAAGTCGAAGTGGCTGATGCCACACTCAACTATAATATGATTTTGGGTTGAACTTAGTTATATGCAATGAAATTTATTGCATCTATTTTCTTTCATGTCATATGTTTTCCAAATGAAGGAAAGATAGTCACCGTCAACCAACGTGATTATTGCACACCCAACTTGCGAGCAAATCCTAACACCAATGTGCCTTTTATAGGTGATTCTTCTAATGGGTGTGAAGGTGTCGGTACAGGTATGTTGAAAGATTCTTCTCCTATGGGGATATCCCCCCTTCCTGCACCCAATACTACCCATAAAGCTCCTATGAACATGATCTCTTTTGTCACCAGTAGATCCCTTGGGTTTTTTATCCTTGGGTGGTACCTCGTCCTGAGGATGTTGATTCATATGGATATTTTGTGCCACTCACTGTGGTAGAGATTGTCGATTCGGCAATCCTATTAACATCTGTTGATATTGGTTTTCAATTCCTTCCTCATATGGAGTGTGATCAACCTACTCCGCCCGTACGGGTTCTTGACTCTCTCAGTTGACATGATTTCCTAGATACTAAGTTGCCTTTAGAAGAGGAGATCTTGGAAGTCATGGCTTCCAGTGATAATCCCAGGGAGGATGAGAATCATAACACCTTCTTTCTCTATGATTTAGAACCAATGAGAATTAGCAATATGAGCTTCAACACGGGATCAAGGTCATTTGTTGAGGCATTTAGTGAAACCCCTAGTCTTAACCCTTTTCCTCCTGGGATTTCATTTTTAGAACTTACCGGCGAATTCTCTACCTCCCTTTACATCGAATATTTGTGTTTTRTACTTCCTTCATGTCTTGATGGATCCCATCAAAGAGATTACATAGCTCATGAAACCACTCATGATGAGTATCTYYGTATGCAGAAATCCATTCCTATGTGACATGGCCCCGACATGTTGTTCCATATGATGCCAACAACGGCTCATTAGTTCATCGATTATAAAAAAKATCCTTGGCACGAGCATTGCAATGGGCTCTACTTTTTGTAAATTATCAATATGCATAGTTCCKTGTACAAAGGTKKGTGGTAGGAGTGCTTTTGTTTTGCATATATCATATCCAAAAAATCCAATTTTTTTATTTTTTTGAGATTTTACTATGTTTTTTTASCTTGGAATCTAGTTTACATGTGTTGACGGGATTCTAGGGGCATTGTTTTTATAAAGATGGAGACATCCATTGAACTTGAGGTACGTGTTTTCCAAAACCGGCATATAGGGATAGGTTTTTCCCTACATTTCATGTCTTGCATTATTAATTGTCCATACTTCCAGCACTATGGCTTAGGTTCGAACCTCGCCGTATGCAACATTAGCCGCTCCTTTTGCACATCGTAACTAGGTTGATATTACCTACCCTTCATGGGTTTTCTAGTTAGCACCTGGATTTCCATTTGGTTCCCATGTTGCATTTTTCCATAGGCCCAAGAGCCCTCCTTTAGCCCTACCACGACTCGAAGATTGATCCTCATTTTTCCTCTCTTCATATATA
Source organism: Picea sitchensis (assembly GCA_010110895.2). NCBI lineage: Eukaryota > Viridiplantae > Streptophyta > Pinopsida > Pinales > Pinaceae > Picea > Picea sitchensis. The sequence continues at coordinate 23,268 of SNQJ01S0143149.1, forward strand.
TTCTGGCCATATCTCGGGGAGGGTTCCCAAACATTTTTCTTGTTGCTTAATGGTCACCTATGAATTTTTTACTCACGTCACATCTCTCACCGTTGCTCTGTTGTCTGCTCATATCCAGCTTACCCTTATGCAGTAACCTTGACCATCCGCCTCTTGCATTATTTCACCTCAGTTGTGCAACAAACACCCCTAGACGAGAACTGTTGTTATGAGTAGTCATCATTTGCCATCTCCTTTTGCAGTCCATTGATTAAGTCGTTTGTCACGCTCGGTAATTAACCATGACAAAGGTACACCATGAAGTCTTCTTTGTTTGTTTCAACTCTTAAAACATGAGATGAAAATTGAGCATTCACTTTCTTATGCTCGTTAAATCCATGAGATCATATATGGATTTTTATTTAGGATCTTTCGAGATTCCTTAAATATCAAAAAGACCGTCGAGCACCATTCTTTGCACTGAGCTCGAACATAAATCCACGTGTGAGCATATCAAGCATACTTCCATTTTCTTTCTCTCTCGTTCAAACATGAAAGAAATAAAAATAGCGGGGGGGTTTCATTCTAGTCATCTTCACAAATGGCAGTCATCCATCGAGTTGCCCTTGAACATCGTACTTTTTTTGTGTCTATGTATGACAGTTCAATGATCCATTATCTCTAAGTCATTACCATCTCTATGAGTTCTCGTACTCCGCCTACTAGTTACTCTTCCATCCATCCATGGCGAGTGTTTTAGTTATTATCGAGTCAATGTTGCCAGGTCAAGTCATTTTGTTCAAGGGAAGTTAGCCCGTGTCTGCCACTTTTAGTCCTTCAACCTATTTATCTCAGCCATCCCTGAGTTAGTTGTGCTCTACTATTACACTTTTAACACCATCTACCTTTGTATGTTTCGTCTTAATTGATGGAGGATACATCAAGGCCCTCCTTCGACGTATTTCATCCCATCGACACCAAATCATTATCGAGGATCGAAATCTAGAAATTGGTTAGTACCTTGGGACTTGCAGACATTAGTGGCAAGTTCCCTCACATTTTGACAGTGAGTTTACATCATTGGCTTCTATTGAATGAGTTTACGAGTGCTTGACCATATCTCATCCATTCACACTTGCTATATTGTACTAGGTATCTTGGGGTCCATCATCATCATCATCATCATCATCGGTGGATTCCATTGCATTTGTTAATGATATACATCAATAATCGGTAATCAGACGGTTTCTACCATGCTCGACATCTTCTCATCTATTTTCATGTTGTACATTCATACCATCGGGGTTTGGGATGATGACCTTGGGTTGGGGCCACATTATTCTTTTACAACATCCCCTCCCAAGTTGCGATGGAGTCATTCATGAGTGCTTTAGAGATCGCTCGCGAAACTAGTCATCTCACTGATCTGTATATTGTGACATAGATCCACATTTGTACTTGGTCGTGGCTATGCTCTCACTTGTGACATGGATCCACAATGTATTCTTTTGTGGCCATGATCTGGTTAGTTGTGTCATGCATGGATTCATAGTGTATTGTTTGTTTATGTTTTGGTAGTTGCGGGAGGTATTTTCCTCCTAGACAACCTTTCTTAGAAGAGAAGAAGATTCCATAAGTCAAAAGAAGACCATTGAACGGTGGAAGAACACCCTAGAAGAGACGTCGGCCACAGGAAAAGAATAAAGTAGAATTAGAACCTCCAGGAAGAGAAGTCGACCCACGGGAAAAGATAAAAGGTAAATAGAATTTCCCAGAGAAGAAGTCGTCCCTAGCTAAAATGAATTGAAGACTATAAATAGGGAGACATCTTGCTCATTTGGATACACTCACTTACTCATCTCTCACTCAAGAAGAAGGCGCAATTCTGAGGCAAGGAAGGAAGACGCAACTCTGGAACAACTGAAGTTCTTGGCTATTCTTCGTGGTGGTTTCTCTTCTGTGCTCTCTCTTGGAAGAGGTGAGCTATCTTGTATGGTGTTATTGTTGCAGCTATTTGGTACGCTAGCCCTATCTGGTGCACTAGCATTGTGTTAGGGCTTCTTTATTATTTGTTGATCTTGAGAGTTGGTTCATGGTTGGATTATTTTATTGACAAAATCTATCTAAGAAAGGTTTGTTGGGTTTTTCCCTGGGTTTGGGGTTTTCCCACGATAACTCTTTGTGTCGTCTGGTACTTGTTTATGTTGCTCATGTTTTCAGTTCATGCTATATGATTGTTAAGAAGATCTAAGTACATTGGTAATCCTAATGCTCTAAAAAATAAGAAAATCTAACATGGTATCAGAGTTGGTTACCTTCAAAACAGTCTAACAGCTGGAAGGAAAGATCTTGAGATTTGTAGTTGCACAATTCCTTTGTCAAGCTTGTTGAGCACTTGTTCCAAGTCGTTAGGACTAATTCCACTTCAGAGAAACTCACCCAACCCTAACACACTCACTGCAACACTTAGATTGTAGTTTGGAGAAGTTTGAAATTTTGGGATTTTTCAGTCTTAGGGTTTTTACAAATGAAAATGATTACCAGTGTGAGAGTTGAGGATATACTAGATGGAACAGATAACTTAAGCATAGGGTACTCCTCATTCTAGAAGAGAATGATTTGTTGGATCATGTCAATATGGTGCTTCCATAACCATAAGAAGAAGGCGCCAAAGCAAAATTCAGGAAGAATGAAGTCAAGGCCAAGAGGATCTTGACAGACTTGATTAAGGATCACTTGATACCTAATGTATCAAAATTGAAGAAACCAAAGGAAATGTTTGATTCCCTAACCAGACGTTATGAGAGCAAGAATACCAACAAGAAGCTAACCTTAAGGCATCAACTTAGAAATGTAATGATAAACAAGTCAGACACAATCTCTAACTATTTCATGAGAATTCTGTAGATCAAGGACCAACTAGCAGGCATTGGAGACTAAGTAGACGATGCAGAACTTGTGACCACTACACTTAATGGATTTCCCTCTTCCTGGGACCCATTTGTTCAAGGAATTTGTGCAAGAAGTAAATTGGCTAAATTCGACATGTTGTGGATGGATTGCACCCAAGAAGAATCTAGATTGATATCCAAATCACAGAAGACAAATGACGAAGAAAACCAAGCTCTTGTTGTTCATGTGAAGAAAAGGAAAGAAAGGAGAGAAGCTAGTCCGAAGAAAACTAGAAGACCGCACCATAAGAAGGATGTATCTAAAATAAGATGTTACACTTGTAAGAAGTTGGGACATTATGCCTTTCAATGTCCTCATGGGAAAGGAAAGAGGAAACATCATGCACATGCAACAAATACATAAGAGCTCACATCTCAAAAGAAGGCAAAGGAATCAAAGGATGAACAATATGTATTTGTTTCAACCCTCACAGGTACTATCACTCAAGGAAGTGATATTTGGTTCATGGATAGTGGTACTTCCAAGCACATGACCAGGTTCAAAAGTTCCCTTACGAAATTGAGAGAGAAGAGTTCATCCCTTCAAGTGGAGCTTTGGGATGATTCCATACACGTAGTCAAAGGAGTAGGAGAAGCCTCCTACCAACTTGGTTCGAGTAACTCTATCTAAGTTAAAGATGTGTTGTTTGTACAAGGCTTAAAGAAGAATCTTCTTTCTAATTTTGCTTTAGAAGACAAAGGTTTCAGGGTAAATTTTCTGGATGGTCAAGTTCTTCTATGGCCCAAGAGTTTAAGCACAGATGATGCTACCGTTATTGGTGTTCGAGAGGGAGGATTGTATAAGTTGAAAGGACACCAACAACAAGCCCTTGTACACAATAATATTAGCTCCAGTGAGTTAGGGCATCGAAGGCTTTCTCACCTAAATTACAAAGCATTACATATTCTGAGCAAGATGGTTACAGGTCTACCAGATATGTAGGTAGAACATGATGGAGTTTGGAAAGGTTGTGCACATGGAAAGAATGCCAAGGGAATCTTTTCAAGCAGTGAAAATACATCTAAGGGGATCTTGGACATCATCCATTCAGATCTATGCAGACAATTGACGGTACCTTCTCTAGATAAGTTTTTGTACTATGTCATTTTCATTGATTATTACTTACGTAAGACATGGATCTATTTATTGAAAGCAAAAGATGAAGTGTTTACCAAGTTTCAAGAATTCAAGGCTTTAGTAGAAAATCTCTCCAGGAGTAAGATTAAAATATTGAGGTTAGATAATGGAGGTGAATACACCTCAAAAGAGTTTAAAGACATTTTCAGAGAAGCAGGGATTAAGAGGGAATTGACAACTCCCTACAACGCCCAGTAGAATGGGGTTGCAGAGAGAAAGAATATATCGATTGTAGAATTATCCAAAGCAATGATCCATGACAAGATCTTACCCATGCATCTATGGGTAGAAGCATCCAATACAACTGTGTATGTCAATAATAGAAGTCCTCATAAGTTATTGGGGAACAAGACACCGAAAGAAGTATTCACTGAAAATAAATCAGAAGTCAACCACTTGAGAATATTTGGTTGTCCAGTGTACATACAGGTTCCCAAGGAAAAGAGAATGAAGATAGAACCTTCAAGAAAGAAGGGCACCTTCATTGGATACAATGATACTTTGAAGGCTTACAAAATATACATTCCCAAACAAATACATATATAGACTAGTTGAGACGTGACATTTGATGAAGATAAAGCCTTCAAGAAATCTAGAGAGTCTCACATGGATGAGGATAGAGAGGAGGAGGAAGCTCCAAGGGATGCAGTAATTGTTGACTCTATTCCAAAATAACTCATTCCAGAAGATCAAAGTGAAACAGTAGAGTCATAATGATCCGGATTATTTTGGGCACGAAATGAGAGTGGAGATATAATAAATAAATGTATAGAGATATCTCGGATATCCAATAATATAATAGAAATGTATCAGATATGGAACCATAAACACAAAGATACAATACTACGCAATTTTATATTAATGAGCAAAAAATGTACAAAAACTGTAAAAATACAAAGTGGAAGACTCGTTAGAATGGTAGCAGCTTATCTCTGAGAAGAGATGTGACAGATACTCACATCCGTGAGAAAATTATTTTACAATGAGGCTCCAAAAGCCTTTTTGTCATAAAGAAAATCCAAAACCCTAACCTCGGAAGATGAAAAGCCAACAGTTTTGTGGACCCCGTTTTGGGTAGTTTGGTGTATCAACTTCCTGGGGGCATAACTTTGGCATATGATCTTTGTTTGGGGTGTACGATAGCTCGTTGGAAAGGTATCGTCAAGGAGATTCATTTAGGGGGGGCTCAATCAGATCCTTATGCTATCATTGGGAAGATTTATCCCAAAAAAAACTTCATTTAGACCCTCAAAATGGCCTCGAAAGTTAAAAACTGCTAAAAATAGTAAATTACCAAAATTGCCAGAAAATTGTTTTGAGCTAGTTGGAAAAGGTGGGTAGCCACCGATATCCACCTGGATCGATCCTCCCTCTTTAGGAAGCAATGGTCTCCATTGCGTAGAGTTCCCGGGGGAGAGAGAAACACGTTTGTTGAATGTGCATCTTGATGAGTTGCTTGACTTGTTGGAGAAGTTGCGTTGCTTAGCTTGTTGAAGGTTGTCACAAACTTGTGGCTGGAAGGGTTGGACCTTTTTAACTAGTCTGGCTACATGAGATTCACGTGTGTAGAAGGAATCTTTACACTTTGTTTCAATCTTGTCGACCTGCTTATGTTGGATAGAAGGTGCTTGGGCCGAGGCTATAGTGCTTGCAGTATCCTTCTATTCACCTTTTGAAGAAATTGTGAAGAAGTTGAATTTTGTAGTATAAGATACTACCTTACGGCATTGTTTAGGTGGAACAATAGTCGAAACTACCTATGGTATTATGTAGAGATGACCCCCCAGAGAAACAATGACATTGCGGGGTCGAGACTCATAAACAACATGGCGCTTCCACATATATTGTTGGCCCAAGAGAACATCACATAAATCCAGTGGGGAAACATAACATAATACCTCATCCTTGAAGGCTTGGATGTCGTATGACAATCGACATTGTTGGCTGACACAGAGATCTTGTCCCTGGCGAAGCCACCCGATGTTGTATGGCTGCAGGTTTGGTGTTTTCGACAATCGCAATTGTTTGACGACCTCTGCTGAGATGAGGTTATTTTGGCTTTCACTATCAACATTAAAATGCAGCAGGGTCCCCTTCACCCACATATGTGAATGAAAAAGACACTCCCCCTCTTCAGGATCTGTTGGTTCTTCTGGTTGAATTGTTGCGGTCGTGACAATAACAATGGGGTTTGCGTCGATGATCTTTCTTTTATCAATATTTTCAGAATCAGATTCTGAATCAGGGTTCGGCTCCTTGTCTTTGATTTCGGACACCAATGATTGCTTTGAGTGAATTTCATCAGTGTTGTGCCAGGGGCTTTCGTGGAAATCGCACCATTTTTCGATGTCCTTCTTCATCTTCCCATGACCCTTCTTTTCACGTGGCTTGGACTAGTTTTCGGGAGACTATTTGTTAGGGTTGTCTTTATCATACTTTGGTTGTTAAGGATTTGTAGACCCGAACTCCCGTTTGTTCTAGTTCTTAAATTCTGCTCGATTTTGACAACATATCAATAAGCAACACCGAGTGATGAGATGTCCAAAAAATCCATTTCAAATTGGATGTATATGTATAGAGCCCCATGGTATTTCAGAACCAAATGTCGTTCATAGTCTTTGATACCCAGTTTGGTGCGCAAGGTATGGAAGGTATTGGTGAACTCCAGAACTGCTTGGCCCCTCTCTTGATGTAGTGTGGTCCATCTCATATACTGGTCCTCATAGTTGCCAACAGGGTAATAATGTTCCTTTACCGCATCCACAAAAAAATCCCAAGTGGGATTGGCCCCATATATTCCAGACTCTTCTATGGAACTTTTATCCTAGTAAGTTTCCCACCAATGTTTGACATGGAGGAGAGCTTTAAGGAGTGCGAAGGTGATCTTTTCTCTGTCATAAAAATGGTGAACAGAGAAATAACCTTCTATCAGATTTAACCATTTGTCTAGGGCATCCGCATCTATCTGACCTTCAAATACGGGAATATCAAAATTAACATGTACCTTGAAAGGAGAGGTGCTTCTAAAGTGGTTATTTGATGAATATGTGCATGTTTCTATTGGCATTCGTTGAAGGGTGTGGGAAAAATTCTCCATCATTTCATCCCTTTGTTGCGTGAGAGCTTGTTGAAGCAACAGATTGATAGAATCGCATACTCTGTCATTTTTCTTTTATTCTGCCATGGAGGGTTTCTTGGGCGTGCGAGAGCGATTGTCTTCAAGAGAGACAAGCTCGAGACCCAAATTTCTATACTCGGACCTCGTTGGTGACATGCACTGAAAAAAATGATTAAGAGCAACCGGCTCTGATACCACTGATCCAGATTATTTTCGGCACGAAATGAGAGAGGAGATATAATAAATAAATGTACAGAGATATCTTGGATATCCAATAATATAACAGAAATCTATTAGAGATGCAACCATAAACACAGAGATACAGTAATACACAGTTTTCTATTAATGAGCAAAAAATTTACAAACACTGTAAAAATACAGAGTGGAAGACTCGCTAGAATGGTGGCAGCTTATCTTTGAGAAGAGATGTGACGGCTACTCACAATGATATTACAATGATATTACAATGAGGCTCCAAAGGCCTTTTTATCATAAAGAAAATCCAAAACCCTAACCCCAGAAGATGAAAAGGCAACAGTTTTGTGGACCCCGTTTTGGGTAGTTTGGTGTATCAACTTCCCGTGGGCGTAACTTTGGCATACGATCTCTGTTTGGGAACCAAGATAGCTCGCTGGAAAGGTATCATTGAGTAGATTCATTTAGGGGGATCAATCAGAGCCTACGGCTATCATTGAGAAGCTTGATCCCAAAAAAAACCTTCATTTAGGCCGTCAAAATGGCCCCAGAAGTTAAAAACTGCTAAAAATAGTAAATTACCAAAATTGCCAGAAAATTGTTTTGAGCTAGTTGGAAAAAGGTGGGTGGCCACCGATATCCACCTGGATCACAGAAAGACCTGTAGATCCACCCAGAGAAGCTACAGTTACTAGGAAGAGACCAACTTGGTTCCAGAACACTTTTCAGGAAGCTGAAGGACATGCAACTCCCAAAGGCTCCTTTAGAGAGAGCAACAGACCACACAGGGTTTCCATCTATGTGGCATCGATGAGTAAAATCATTGATTCAGAACCTTCCACTTCTGAGGAAGATGCTAAAAAACAAGTATGGAAGGATTCCATGATGGAGGAGTAGCAGTCCATCATGAAGAATGATTTGTGGGTAGTGGTTATGAGACTAGAGGTGAAGTCAGTATTGACTTTCAGGTGGATCTACAAGATCAAGCATGATGCAGATGGCAACATAGATAAGCACAAAGCAAGATTTGTGGCTAGAGGGTTCTCCCAGAAAGAGGGAGAAGATTATGACAAGATGTTTTCTCCAGTAGCAAAACATTGCTTTCTTGAATGGTGTAATTGAAGAAGAAGTGTACATAGAGCAGCCACAAGATTTCGTGATCCATGGGAAGGAGTCCCATGTTTTTAAATAGAATAAAACGTTGTACGGGCTTAAGCAAGCACCTAGGGAATGGTATGCCAGGATATGCAGTTATCTGATGAGCTTGGGGTTTACCAAAAGTGATGCAGATCCCAACCTTTACTACAAGGTTGAATATGGTTTCCCATTGATTTTTGTTTTGTATGTGGATGATTTGTTTCTTACAAGGGGTGAGAATCTCATAGATGGGTACAAGAGGGATCTCACATCATAGTTCAAAATGAAGTATCTAGGTCCAATGCACTATTTCTTGGGATTGGAGGTGTGGCAGAGATCAAATGAGATTTTTCTTAGCCAAGGAAAATATACGGTGGAGATCCTGAAGAGATTTGGGATGATGGACTGCAAGTCCATGGCCACACCTATGGTTACAAATATGAAGCTCTTGAGTGATTCATCTTCATATTTGGTTGATCCCACGATGTATAGATAATTGATCAGATCCTTGATGTACCTGGTTAACACCGGGCCGGACATATGCTTTGCAATGAACACTTTGATTCAGTGCATGGCTGAGCCTTGACATGTACATTGGATAACCACAAATCATGTGTTGAGGTACTCACATGGTACAATTGGATATGGAATTAGATATGTCTTAGACGGTGAAGTTAAGTTGCAAGGTTATACAGACTATGATTGGGCGGGGAGTGCAGTGGACTAGAAAAGTACATCAATATGTTGCTTTAGTTTGGGATCAGGTATGATCTCATGGTTAGGCATAAAATAGATGTCAATGGCACTCAGTACAACAGAGGTACAGTGTATTGCAGCCAATGTTGCAAGTCATGAAGCAATGTGGCTTCGAAAGTTGCTTGCAGGGTTATTTAATCTAGATTTGGAGCCAACTTTGATATATTGTGATAATCAAAGTTGTTTGAAGCTTTCAGAGAATCGTGACTTCCATGACAAGTAAAATAATATAGAGATCAAATACCATTACATCCAAGACATGGTGCAGAGAGGAGATTTGGAGCTCCAGTACATATCCACAGATGAGCAAATAGAGGATATTCTCGCCAAGCCTATGCCTAGAGTGAAGTATGAGTACTTCAGAGACAAGCTTGGTGTGATGCAAAATGTCCACCCTCTTTAAGAGGGATGTGTGATTTTTCTCCCCTTGCGTTCTTCCCTTTGGATAAGGGCTTCCCAGATCAGTCATGCAGAGTTACTGAGGGAGTGATGTAGTACTGCTCAATGGATGGGTGTGAATGGGAATACTAGGAGAGGAGAAACATCATAGCATAGTAATGGAGACTATGGTAGTAGCTTCGTGATAATATACCCATCATCACGAGACATGACTATGGTTGATGGCATGGTAGTAGCTTTTGTAGCTACTAGTTGATTGCAGGATATGACTATGGTTGATGGCATGGTAGTGGTTGTGTGCTACTAGTTGATTGTTTTGTAGTCATGAAGACCATTGGATTGCATGGCAATAGCTTTTGTAGCTACTAGTTGATTGTAGATCATGATTATGGTTGATGGCATGGTAGTAGTTGTGTTCTACTAGTTGATTGTTGCATAGTCATGGGGACTACTGATAGCATGATAGTAGCTTTGTGCTACTAGTTGATTGCTACGTAATCGTGACGACATGGTAGTAGCTTTATGCTACTAGTTGATTGTTTGATAACATGGTAGTAGCTTTGTGCTACTAGTTGATTGCTACATAGTCGTGGAGACTACTGGACAACATGGTAGTAGCATTGTGCTACTAGTTGATTGTTAGGTTGCATGATAGTAATTATGTGCTACTAGTTGATTATAGTGTTGTTCTACCAGATGACATGGTAGTAGCCTTTGAGATACTAGATGATTGTAGTATAGTCATTGGGATACAATAGTAGTCATTGGACTACTAGAAGAAAACATCTTGTAAGAATACCTCCGTAGCTAACACAGAGTGTTGATGTTTTCGTAGCTGCGGGAGGTATTTTCCTCCTAGACAACCTTTCTTAGAAGAGAAGAAAATTTCAGAAGTCGAAGGAAGACCATTGAAAAGTGGAAGAACACCCTGGAAGAGAAGTCATCCCACAGGAAAAGAATAAAGTGGAATTAGAACCTCTAGGAAGAGAAGTCGGCCCACAGGAAAACATAAATGAGAAATAGAATTTCCCAAAGAAGAATTTGGTCCCGGCTAAAGTGACTTGAAGACTATAAATAGGGAGATGTCTTGTTCATTTGGAGACACTCACTCACTCAACTCTCACTCAAGAAGAAGGCCAAAGTCTAAGGCAAGGAAGGAAGACACAACTCTGCAACAACTGAAGTTCTTGGTTATTATTGGTGGTGGTTTCTCTTGTGTGCTCTCTCTTGGAAGAGGTGCGTTATATTGTATGGTATTGCTGCTACAATTATTTGGTACGCTAGACCTATCTAGTGCACTAGCATTGTGTTAAGGTTTCTTCATTATCTGTTGGTATTGAGAGTTGGTTCATGGTTGGATTATTTTATTGATGAAATCTATCTAAGAAAGGTTGGATGGGTTTTTCCCCGGGTTTGGGGTTTTCCCAGGACAACTCTTTGAGTCTTCTTGTACTTGTTTATGTTGCTCGTGTTTTCAGTTCATGGTATATGACTGTTAAGAAGATCTGAGTACACTGGTAATCCTAATGCTTTGAAAATTAAGAAAATCTAACATTGTTTTGGCAGCTATGCTTGGTTTCTATTAACGAGCATGGGTATGGATACCTCGAGGATGTTATTATTGTGCAAGACTAATTATCATTTCTTCCCATATTCCTTCGCCTAAAGCTCGGTAATTATTGTTCGTAAAGTATTTTGGTCATCAGACACCTCTTCTGACCTCACATTTTAGGGGGCATTTGTTATACAATTATTTTCCACCTGGTCACATGATGGACATCATCTAGAGGTTAGCAGGATAAGAAACTGAGTTATGTCACTTTTCCCTTGAGTTTTCAACATCCTTTTGTCTGGTTGCGAGTTGTTCCTTTACAACTCGTGACCCAAAGTTGTTAGTTGTGTTAGAACATAAATACAAAAAATTCAAATAAAAAACCAAATTTCAAATTCTTTTTTGTTTTTTTATCTTTTACAAATAATTTTTTAACTTTAGAATTATCATTTTTTATACTAAAAAAATTTCGTTACATTTTGACAGGGCAGATCAATCATCAACCGTTAAACCTGACATTTATTTAAATCTACGGTTTGCGAGAGTTCGAAGATTCAAAACTACTTCCCATTCAAAGTTCCACTTCAGGACTTCGTGCTTCGTCGCTCTAAGCTCAAACGTTTAAAGGTCCTAAAAACCCGAAGTTGTGAATCTTCAGAGTCTCAGAGCTCTGAATTTTCAGAATTTGTTTAGCAAAGTACTCAAATGACGTGTCCTATGCCACATGGCATTCTTTACACGTGGATACACGTGGCACTCATTTTGGGTATTCTTGGACATGTAATTTGTACGATTCAGGGCGACACATGTCACTCATGTTCTCATGACATGTCATCAGATGTGATGCCATCCTGCCACATCACTCCGGGAGATTGTCCTCCGGAAGATCAAATTATCAACAAATCTAAGAAGTGTCGAAGTACTAAAGTGTTGGAGATTAAAAGGTTAAAACATGATTTATTTGGCATAATTAACGGTAAGTAATCACTTCACAGCTTCGGCCTTGGGGATAACTTTAAACATTTCTATTGCAAGCTCCCGAAGTCACGAAGCTCCGGAGTCCCAAAGTTTTGAAGCATTTAAAGTTTAAAGAGAACAAAAGCAACGATTAATTAAAACAAATTATAATTAAAGGATGACTAATTGCTCCATGAATTCGGCCTTCGGGAGATGTTTAACATCCCTTATTCAAAACCACCGAATGTTGAAGCGCCAAAATACTTATCTTCACTAATAATGATTATTAAAGGTATGTTAAACTTGGTTATGGTGAAAGATTTGAAAAAAACCCGTTGTTGTCAGGTAACAAATTTGACATATTTATCAAGATTACCCTGTAATTTGAATTAATAAATAATTGAGTGTAGAATCGACTAGTGTTTTGTGTTTTTTTTTAGTAAAAGATTTGAACGTCGTATCATTTCTCCATTAGCATTCAGAATTTTCATCGCTGCCTTCGTGTTCATAATCTTTGTTTCTTACAGGGGCTAATATTGGAAGACAAAAAATTATGGCACTGCGCAAAGCAACAAGAAAACAAGACCTGTCTGTGGAAGAGTCAAACCTAAATTCAGATATTTTCTCAGACACTGCCTCTTGCCTGATAGACAACATTAAATCATAGACGCGGGTTTATGAAATCTTGGAAGATGAAAAACCCCTCCCTTCTGATGAATCAAGCAAGGGTGAAGATGCATCAACTGTAAATAAGCTTAATAAGATGGCCAAATCAGAACTTCACAAAGTTGCATCAAGGCCAAAATTGTTGCCATATACAGATATGATACGTTGGGCTCTGGACCGTGTAGATATTCCGACCAACACCATCTACAATCATCAAAAGACGATTTTCGACTCATTCCGACCTAAGGACATACAAATAATGTATAAGTTATCTCGCAATCCCAAATATGTTTATAATGCACTATTTATGATGAAATTTGAGAAAGAGGAATGTGCAACTTACAATAGAATTGTCCATGATATAGTCAAAACCTGGTGGGGAAATGAAAATAAATTCAAAGCAGATAGTCATGGCATATACTCTACAACCTCTTGTGATGCCCACATTATGTATGTAGCCATGATGCTTTGTAGAATGTTCGAAAAGAAAAGCCCTACACATTTCATTGTAGAGTGGGTTCTGAAAATTCATTAAGTTGCGGAGGGTTTTACTTTTAATTAAGATGTTGTCAGATAATATAGTTAAACAAATAGAGGGTTATACAACCTAGAAATCTAAAGGAGTGCATGCTCCCTTCTATATGTCTGCATATATTATGGATGCAATATGCTTCAGAACCCTGTTTCCTCTAATGAATTGGAGTTGACCCCAACTGACATTGAGCCAATACATATTTATCATTCCAAATTATGGGAGGAAAATGCAAAGGATTGTTTTTATGAGATTTTTCACAATGTTGTTAATCCAATCTATGAAGCCATTTATGGTCATCCTCCTCCCAGAATTTCTAAACAAATAATGGGGAATCTAGGTGCTATTGCAGACTAGTACATTGAAGAATTTTTTTCTTATATCAAAGTTTTTGGTTGTTTTACATCTCCACATGCTCTGCCCAGATTTCTACCAGACAAACTTGTTTCGAGAGAAATAGCCTATCAAATAGTTTCTACAGGTATCACCAAAGAACTGAGGGTTGCACAGAAAAGAGTTTGGCCAACCTATCCTATATAGGTTGGCATATTTTGATTATCATATTTTGGACATGCTAAGGTTGAAGCTTCAACCTTAGATGATATTACATTGTCTACCATTGAATTCAAAAAGCATGATCCACATAGAGTGGTAGAAAACCATTTGACTCAATTTAACATGGATAAATACTTCCATGAAGATTGACCTTATGACGAAGTTTTCAGAGGAGCCAGATCATATGCTGAAGTTATATCCAGGTTTTAGAATCTTCCTGAAAAGAAACAATATGGTTTTCTCAATTTCCAAAAACACAGAAGGAGTGGTTTACCCAAAATTTTAGAAGTAGAAAAAAGTGTTAATGGTAATCCAACTTCACAGGTGACAACATCATCAAAACCCAAGCAACATGACATGCCTGAGGTCAAAACCAAAGAGGTTGAAACAACACCAGGGATATTGTCCAAGAACACACCATTCACATGATCATCCTTACCAGGTAAGACCTTTGAAGAATCATTTGCATTGTTTGATGTTTCATGAAGCATGGTTATGCTTTTCCTCAATTGATTTCAAATACTGAAACTTCTATGAAATATGTCACAATTCAAGGGGAATCTACGACATTTGCAATTCCCATCCCATCTTTAACTCCCCTAGCAACAAGTTATGAAATGCCTGGTCTGAAGATAATAAATATAGATGATTTGACACCTATTGAACCAGAAGAGATGCCTTCATCGGATTTCTTCTTCGGCAAGAAAAGGAAATATATCATACGAAGATAAGTTTAGCAAAAGGGAGGAGTAGTTACTATAAGGAAAAAGATGATATTTGATGGACAGGGTCAGAGTGATCTTGAGTTCACAAAACAGGTAGTATATTCCTTGGGGGCATTTGCAACAAACAACTTATGGTCAATAGATAAATTGAAAGAGCAACTTGGTCGGAAGAATCTTTTGATTGAGAAGTTACAAAATGATTTGAGACATACATAAATCATTGTCAGGGAGAAAATCAATTTTGAACTAACTAAGGTCAAACAGGGTTTTGAGCAACAGATCAAACAGTTAGAGGAGAAATCGAAGGTAAGTTTTCAAGATCAACAATTGAGTAAGAACATGTTTTCCCAAAGAGATACATTGATAAGTCAATTGCAAGCCTGAATAACTACAATTGAAAGCACAGTAATTGAAATTTATACTTTTAAGAAACAAGCATCAGAAATCAATGAGGGATTGTAGATAGTTCAACAGAATTTCTATGAAAGTTTGGATATTATCCAAAAGCAATATCATGTAATCAATAATTCATTGTAGATTATTGATGACAAAGAGAAAGAATCTATTATTGCTAGATCCAAATTTCAGGAACTTATAGTGTGGAGGCAAAATCTCAATATACCAGGAATTGTTCCTTTTTCAAAAATTGAGTAGCTGAAAGGAGAAATGGCCTTAAAAGCCTAGGAAAACAATCTCGAAGAAAGTAAAAGATTAGCAAAAGAGGGAAATGATGCTTGTTTTAGTGCTCTTTTAGTTGTGGATGTAGAGATGGCAGAAATTGATATCGATGATATTCATGCTTATATTGGGCAAGTCAAGATTGAAAAGAGAAAAGAAAATCTGAAGAAAAGCAAGGAGAGAATGCAAAATTCTATATCACAAGTCAATCATGTTAACTTGCAAGTCTTAAATGATATTTTGGTAAAACAAAGTTTACAATATCAAATCACCCAACAGGTTGTTGTAAATTTTTTATGGAATTTACCATTAGTGCATAAAAAGGTTTTTACCTTGGAATTAAATGCCAATATAGACCCCCCTAGGTTTTTTATTGCATTATTAGATTTACATCCGCAATACAAGGATCAACAAAAGACAGTTGCATCTACGAGCAAATAAATGAAGAATGAATTGCTAGCAAGCGAAGGGGTTTCTGGAAGGAAAAATGTTCAAAATCTCTGTAATGTTTAGTTAGTTTAGATTTTATTATATTTTGAGAGTTAGAAATGTGGAAAGTCTAACCAATTTTGTATAAATAAACATATTAGAGATGTAATCAAGGCTTCTTCTGGTCGAATGTAAAAAGAGAGACTTCATAATACAAATTATACATGAAAGACAAAGATTATACATTTCATTTCTTTGAGTTATGTGCTTTATGTGTGTTGCTTCTTCATCGTAATCCATTTTCTTCACTCTATGGTGCTTAAAGATTGAAGGAATACAATTTAGTAATACATCTACTGTGGTCCATATAATTGGATGTTTGTTCAACTACAACTTTTCCTTTGTTATTACTATAAGTAAAACAAAACCTGTATCTGTGTGCATCTCCTCATCTCAATTCCTCTTTAAGACGCACTCTTTATGTTTCTTCTATTGCGAGTAAGGTAATATTTATCAACATTGGATACCTTACTTTGTTTGTCAATTTTGTTTACTGCAATTCTACTTTCCATCTCTTTAATATTGATAAAACTCAAAGGAAGAGATATTGCCTCTGTGTTTTCTAAATCATTAAGGTATTTGAAACTTTCCATGTCAAACTGAAGGTAGAAAAGCACTATAAAAACAAACTTATAAATTTTGGATGCCTAACATTATTGTGTGAGCCTAGAGTAAATCTCACGAACAACATGTCGTGAGTTGACCTCTTGCAAGTCGTTGTGGTCATAAACTATAGGAATGCAGGGTGCGACTAGGTCTGTTACACTCCAATTAGTATTGGTTACAAAGATATCAGATCAAATTTCAGTTTTCTTGTAATACAACCTCAAGAAGTTTGTTATCTTTAGTGTCTAGATTTATCCCCCATCTTATCTCTATGATTCTATATATTGAGGGTCTCTCATGGGAAAAAGGGAGGAAAATAAAGAGTAATTTTATACTGTCGGATTGATCATAGAGCTTGGGCAAGGAGATTGGGAAGAGCTTCATCAAGTCATTTGATTGTAAGCTTCTTATTTTATTAATAGAAGATGCACAGAGCTTTCCCCTATATTTGGTTGTATGTGGTTATTATGATTCTTGTATAGAGTTAATATTTCCATGTTTTCATGTTATATTATTAGATATGTTATTAATTCATACATGTTATATTTTATCTTGTGAGCGGTATTTCTTTGTGTTTACATGTGTGTAGATCAGCATTCGTGAAAGCGAAGGACATCTTTGAAAGAGCAAACTGTTGAGATTTGGGTATGGAAAGTGGTCCCCATGTGTATATGAGTCTCTAAGCACAAAGGGGAAGACTATTACCCTTGTACTTTACTTTATGAGATTCTAATTTCACTTTGACTTAGGAGTTTTAAGTCAAAGAGTGAAATATGTCCTAAGTCATAAAGTGACAATTAATTCCTAATAATTAAGTCAAAAGTGATATATGTCACTTAAGTCATAAAGTGACAATTAATTCACAATGTGGGTGAATTAATAGACATAAAGCAACTAAGGAAAGTGGGTTTTCTTAGTGAGATTATTGGAGTTAATCTCACCCATTGATTAGACTTGGCTAGATCTAATCTGGGCCATTGATCTTTTAGGGTTGGCATGAGGAGGCTAAAGAGAGGGTAAAGGTATTTTTGAGGCTCATTCTTCACTTGAGAGTTTTGGAGAAGAGAAGAGGGGCGCAAATCTTGAGGAGAAGGAGGGCGCACTTCATGAGGGTTTGGGCAAAACCCTTGAGAGCTCGAGGAGGAGTTTGTGTTGGCTTGGAGCTTGCATGGAGAGTATTTCCATGGAGTCTTAGCATTCTCTTCTTGGTTAGGAGCATTTTCATGGAGGAGGGGCGCATCTGAGAGAGGAGGGCGCACTTGGATCCTTCAGTTGCTCACTGGGAGAGGAGGACTTGTTAGATTCAGATGAGGTCTAATGCATGAGGAGGCTAGAGGGAGGGCGCATGATTTCATGGTGAGAGATATCTAGCTTTAGTCTCTATTTATTTATGGTGATCATTTCTGCTTGGAGGAGGGCACACATGTTGAGAGGACTGGCAGCTACCTGGTAGCAGATCTGCTTGGAGGATTTGAGCTCTGACAGTTTCAGTGGAGAGGCAGCACATGAGAGGACATTCTTGTGGAGGGATTTCTTCATTGTGTTCCAAATGAGCTAGGACGCTTCATTTCAATGCAAAGGGCAACAAAGGGAGAGGGCGCACCACAGTTTGGGCACTTCTTTCTCTGGTTCTTGTGGCAAGGCTCGTGAGGAGCTTGCTATGTATACAAGTTCTATTGTATTTCATTATTTTTGTATCTCTTGCTTTGATCATCATTATATATAGACATATATCCCAAACTAGTTTTTCCCGCGGGGGGGGGGGTTATCCAGGGTCATGTTGACCAAAAATACCTATGTCAATTTTATGCATGTTTAGAAGTGTAGATCAACATTTTAAAGTTCAAGATATAGAGGTAGTGTTATGTGTTTTAAGTTATATTGCATGTGCTAACATTGATATAAGAAAACACTTGCAAGGCCACCTTAAAAGAACACCTAACCTATAAAACATTGAGGAGAAAGTGAGATGATTGTTTGTTGTCCTAAAACAACAAAAGAAGACAGCCATACAGTTGAAACTTAGAGCCATACTAAGGTCAAGGACAAACCTTAGATGGCAACCTCATAGGACCTCAGATATTTCTACACAAACAACCAAGGAGCATGCAGGGACAACTGTCAAATTACCAAGTAGGCTTCTTATTCCATTATCTAAAACATTTATTCGTGTGTGATTCAGATCTAGGAAAGTCTATTATTTGTATCTCTATTATGTCTTAGGTCTAGGAAGAGCCCAAGGGAGGTAACCCCTGCGGGGTACAATTATCCTACAACAACGAGAACCCTCCAAAGTTCTTGTTTTCTTGGAGGTTGCATTTAGTGGTTGTTTTTACCCTCATTTCAAAACATGGTGCTAATGGTGACACCTTTTTTGGGAGGGATAAAATTACAACCTTTTGCAACCATGATCCTTAATGGTGCTAACAAAATCCTTAAAATTGACCCTTGAACTAAAAATTGGTGCTACTAGTAGCACCCCTTTTTCTTTTTCGATGTTAAATTTACAACTCGTTTAGAGATTGCTCGAGAATCTAGTCATCTCATTGATTTGTATATTGTGATATAGATCCACATTTGTACTTGGTCGTGGCTATGCTCTCACTTGTGATATGGATCCACAATGTATTATTATGTGGCCATGATCTAGTCAGTTGTTTCATGCATGTAATCGCAGTGTACTGTTTTGGCAGCTATGCTTAGTTTCTATTATCGAGCATGGGTATCCCTGCCTCAAGGATGTTATTATTGTGCAGGACTAATTATAGTTTCTTCCCATCTTCCTTCACCTAAAGCTCCATGATTATTGTTTGTGAAGTATTTCGACCATCAGACACCTTTTATGACCTCACACTTTAGGGGGCATCTGTTATACATTTATTTGTCACCTGATCACCTAATGGACATCATCTAGAGGTTAGCAAGCTAAGACATTGAGTTATGTCACTTTTCCCTTGAGTTTTCAACATCCTTTTGCCTGGTCGCAGGTTGTTCCTTTACAACCTATGACCCAAAGTTGTTGGTCACGAGTTGCCCTCTTCCAAGTCTCGATCGATCACAAACTATAGGAATGCAGGGCATGACTAGGTTTGTTACACCCCAATTAGGATTGGTTACAAAGATACGAGATCAGATTTTGGTTTTCTCGCAATACGACCTCAAGAAGTTTGTTATCTTCAGTGTCTAGATTTATCCCCCATCTTATCTCTATCATCCTATATATTGAGGGTCTCTCATGGGAAAAAGGGAGGAAAAGAAAGAGTAATTTTATACTATCAGATTGATCATAGAGCTTGGGCAAGGAGATTGGGAAGAGCTTCATCAAGTCATTTGATTGTAAGCTTCGTATTTTATTAATAAAAAAATCACATGACTTTCCCCTCTATTTGGTCGTATGTGGTTATTATGATTCTAAAGAGAGTTAATATTTCCACGTTTTCATGTTATATTATTATATGTTTTCTTAATTCATACATGTTATATTTGATCTTGTGATAGGTATTTGTCTTTGTTTACATGTGTGTGGATCCGCATTCGTGAAAGCGAAGGACATCTTCAAAAGAGTGAACAACCAAGGAGCGTGCAGGGACAACCGTCGAATTACCAAGTAGGCTTCTTATTCCATTATCTGAAAGATTTATTCTTGTGTGATTCAGATCCAAGAAAGTCTATTATTTGTATCTCTATTATGTCTTAGGTCTAGGAAGAGCCTAAGGGAGGTAACCCCTGTGAGGTACAATTATCCTACAACAACGAGAACCCTCCAGAGTTATTGTTTTCTTGGAGATTGCATTTAGTTGTTGTTTTTAACCTCATTTCAAAACATGGTGCTAACGGTGACACACTTTTTTGGGAGGGATAATATTACAACCTTTTGCAATCATGTTCCTTAATGGTGCTAACAAAATCCTTAAAATCAACCCTTGAACTAAAAATCGGTGCTATTAGTAACACCCTTTTTTCTTTTTCAATGTTAAAATTACAACTCGTTTGAAACCATGGACTTAACAATTGGTACCATTGCAACTAAAATATTAAATCAATCATCAAATAAAAAAGTGTTGTTACAAGTAGCACTCTTTTATTTTTTTCGAGGTCAAAATTACAACATGTTTGAAACCATGATGTTAACAACTTGTACCATTGTAACCAGAATCTTAAAATCAACCATTGAACAGAAAAAAAAGTGCTAGCAATAACACCCTTTTTTATTTTGGACTTAAAATTCTAGCATTTTTTAAACCACAGTTTACAAAGCTGTCATTGTTGCAATCAAAATTGCCATACTCACAGCTACTTCACCATCATTCCCCTTTGAAATAATTAAAAAAAAAAACTAAAAAACTTAAATTTCTTTTAAAAACAAATTATTTAAAAAATAAATAAATCTAGATTGAACTTAAAAAATCAAATTAAAAAAACATAAAAACGATGTAGAAAAGGAAATTAAAACAAAATAAAAAAAGAAAAAAGAAAAAATATATTTAAAAAATTAAAAATAAAATCCATATATATCACAAAACAAAATTAAACAAATTTAAAGAAAAATTCAAAAAAAAAACCATTAACAGAACCAAGTTATATAAAAAAAAACTTAACATAAAAAATAACCTCTTTCTTTAATGTATGTCTGAGAATCGTTCTCCCTTATTTATAACCCCTTTAACGTATGTTTGAGAATCATCCTCCCTTCTTTATAACCCCTTTAACGTATGTTTGAGAATCACACCCCCCCCCTTTATAATCCCTTTAGGGGTTGTAAAGGGGACGGGTTATTTTGAGAATTCCCTCTTCTTTTGTCCCATAAACAAGGGGTCTCATGCACCAATTTGGTGTATGGCTTAGCTATGACCTTAAAAATAGATCTTTTTTTTTTTACATAAACTAGAGGATATTTTATTAATAAAAAAGGGCGGTCGAAGCACGTAGAGAGAAACAAAAAGCGACAAAATTTCCTAAAGGCACATCCTTCATTTGAAATAGTATCACTTCTGACTTTACTGTCCATTTTCTCATTGACACTATCCTCACATGCATTACATTCCAAAATATATAAGTAATTATTCTATAAAAAAGGCCTAATATACTGATGTATTTGAAAAACATTAGGTACCCTACTGAGTGTTGTTGATAGAATCCATGTTTGCCATTTCTGTGTCCGGTGCTAGTCTATTCAAGTCTCTATGGGGTTGATCCACTGTCGGAGATGAGCCACTACTGGAGGGAGGCGTAATCGATTCTGGAGGGGCTGAGGTTATCTGGATTTGTAATTTTCCACCTGCGTTTGAATAACATCCATCTCGTCATGTTATTGGCGCATTGTTGTTATGTGTTGAATCAAAATATCCAGGATATAAGAGACTTGAGTTGCCAAGATTTGGTGAGCGATGTGGAGTTGTTGAATTTCTTGTTCCTGTGAGTCTGGATGGGCCTCCTGGGCACAGGAAAGTCCCCAACGATGAGGCATTGCACCCGGGCGGAAGAAAAATCTAGACCTAAGGAGGTGGTCACTTACGAAATTCCCAACCTCACAAGAGAAGATAATGGATGTGGTTGAGCTCCTGGCGATAACACTAAACCCCGATTTGTCCCCAATTACACAAAATTCATTCGTGCTAAGAGCAGACTACAAACTGAATGAAGAACAAATTAACTTGACCACCTGAGACTACAACATTGAACTTCCTTCCTCTAGAGGTTTCTTGTTAATAAAAGGAAGAGGACATATATATAATAAAACCTTACCATCTTTGACATCCTCCTTGATTACCCTGGATTTTTCCCTGACACAATGAACTTGAGGACCTGTTATCGCAGGATTTGTAGTTGTGCAAAGCCCAGCACAAGCCCAACACAAGATCACAAAATCTTGCGTAACTACATGAAATCCTACCACTGTCACCCTAGTAAAAAATCCCCTTGTTTTAGTGATGGAGGAGGTCCACCACAAGGGAGGCTTCCTTGGTAACTTCAAGGGATCAAAGTAAAATTTTTGATAGCCAAGCCTATCGGTCCCTCTCTTGATCACCTAAGTCAAAGTCTAGTTCAAAGGAAATAAAAGGTGAGGAAGTGATTCAAGTACCTGCCCAAAATAAGAACACTCATATCGTATATATGAAGATTTCCAAGTAAAAGTATGCAAGTAATACCTCTTAAAGACACTAGACATTGAAAGATGTTATGGCTGTTGTAAAATTGTAGTAGTTAACAACAATACATAAATTGTAACAACAACAAAAATTATACTTCAAAATTGCAACAATTTAGCATGAAAACTTAACATTTATTCAATAGAACATTGTCCAATCATTAGATGCAATTTATGGGTATGTTTAGCCACTATCAGAGCAATGTATGCAACAAATTAGTGTATGTTAGTATGGTTGTAGCAAAATTTTGCAACAACAACAAGTATATTAGTGAATTAGCTTAAGTTAGAGTTAGTAAAGTTAGTAGAAAGTTTGAGAGAATAAAAATTGAGAGTTTGTCGATCACTTTCGCCACAAGAGAGCTCAAATGATTAGTGCCTTAGGGCTATGGAGTCCTTTAAAACAACAATACAATATGTTTGGAGATGATAGTGGGAAGATCTAAGAGGTAGGGTTTGAAATCTAAGGTGCTATCACATTAGGGCCTGATTTCAAGTCTTAAATAAAAGGAGTGCTAGAGTGCAAGCACTTTTGGGCTCTAGCAACCTTTTCTCCCTTCTTGAGTTCTTGAATTAAGTTACAATCAAGAGTCTAGAATCAAACTCCTAAAGTGCTAACACTTTAGGGCTCCAGGAGCTTAACCCTAGGTAGGATTTCCTTCAAAAGTTTATGGATGAAATTAACCTTGTGACAGGAAGAAGCACTCATGCTCCTCTCTTATGGTGTTACCAAGCAAAATCTTCAATATGAACAAGTAAAATTTACCATAAACATTCAATAACATGAAATGAAATTGCAAAAATTTACTTACTTCACCAAGATATGACAAGAATAAACCCCAATTGCAGAAATTCCATCCAAAAAATCAGCAAAATACATCCGCAATTGATCCTCCAAGCAAGTTGCATGAGTGTAGAAGAGAGAGAGAGCCCTAGAGGGGGGGAATTTCAGACTTAGTGCTCTCACAATGGAGAGGAATGTGATGATAAAAGTGAGTCTTGGCTATCCATATTTATAGAAACCCTAGCCACCCAAAAGACTCAAATGAAAAGTCATGTCTCTACATAAGAGGACCAACCCCTTCCAATTCTCCTTTTAATTTACAAAATTTAAATTTACATGAAATCAAACCCTAAAAAGGGTGACGTCATGCCCTTGTAGGGTGACATTAGGCTCATAAGGGTGACATCAAGTCTGAAAATGTGGAACATTGGGCCTCCAAAGGCCATATGTCACTCTCCCATGTGCCAAGGTCCATGTTAGTGCCTCCTCCCATCAAATCATCACATGAACGATCAAACCCTAGCCCATTAGGTGATGTCATGAGCTAGGAGGATGACGTCTAGGCCTCCATAGGCCAATGTTCAAGTGGATAAGGGTGGGGTATCATCCTCTAGCCATGCCAATATGCCTCGAAAGACAATTTCCTCCATCATCATGGTGCAACACTCATCATCAAATGGTGCCATATATGTGGGGTCTAACATCCATCCTATGGACAAGGTCCTGCAAAGAGAGACAAGTATTCCCTCCAAGGGTCCACAAGTCATATGGATCGTGATAAGTAAGTACATATGATAAGAGAACCACCCGAACATGTGCATCAAACCCCCCTCCCCCCTTTTCAAATTAAACAAATGCTCAAAGACCTTATAAACTTTTCCAAATTTAGGTATGGGAGGGGTGTCAAGGTGCCCTATTGGGTAGGCCAATCCCCAAGTCGAGGGTGTTTCCCAAGGAGAACCTATCTAACTCATGTAGTGAGTGTGAGGTGGATTTTGGGCAAGAATTCTAGGCATGGGGTTCTTGACATACAAGGGTTCGTATTGTCTCATTTAAGCGTGCCTTCGTAGAGGGTGTGTTGCCCTTCGTCCGTAATGTAACATTTTCCCAAGCCCTTTTATTGCCATTAATTGATTAAGGTCCAAAACATTGAGTATTATGTTCAATGGAAAGTAAAGAGTACCGCAATGCCACTTGAAACTAGAAACACACAAGGTGCCAAATGCAATGGAAAGTAAGGGACACCGTAAAATGCATTTCCTCAACAAGCGAGATATTTATTAATTATGTGATTTCTTTTGCAGGTCCTTCATTTTTTGGAGAAGCGTTTTATTGTTCCTAGGACATGAGGGCGAGCATATACAAGGATAATATTGACTTTTATCTTTTGCTAGCTACAACACCTATGGGCCTTTAGCCCCTTCTTCCCATGAAATGAGGTACAATCCCTTCCTGGGTCAATGGACCTAGAAACCCAAAAGACGAGGAAACAAGCAGAAGAAACACATAAGGTGGTAAGTATGGACAAGAATGGTACGATGACCCTTCAAAGAACTACTTAGTAGAAACCCTTATCCTGAGGGTGACCAACTTTCCAGGGCACAATGACAACCACCGAGGTGAAATTAGGAAAAATGTATAATTTCCAAGTAAATGTTTCATAATCAAGAAAGGATTCTTTGCAACATGTTCAAATGCTTCAAATATTAAAGTGACACTTACCATGACACTAGACTTGTTACCTCATGAAGCAAGATTCATTGTCTTTTGGGACCAAGTTGATGCAGTGGATGCTGGTCTACTGATGGTGATGAGTGGTGATCAACATGAATACGGGGGACCTTGTGGACTCTGTTGCTCAATCTGACTCTCGACACTCCATGTTTGCTACCTGTAGGCCTCCAAACACGATCTCCTTAGTTACCCCTAGACTTAGGGAGTAAAGTGACCCATTATTCCGTGAGCTCGTGGGAAAGAACGTCGCTTGCGCCTACCATGTAACATTTTTGATGTTCCAGAGCCTCCATAACTCCCCATGATGAAATTTTGACGTGGTGGATGTCCTTGTGCTGTAAAGAGACATGTGTCTTTCCCCTTCTGCATTATCCTCACCTTAAATTAATTATACCTTCACAAATTTATCCCACCTTTCCCAAGTTCCATTTGATCTCGGGTTTATGAAGAGAAAACCAAGCTTGCGTATAATATATGATGGGAAGAGCCCCTGCTGAGGTGATGAACAAGTTCTTTCGGGGGTGTGTCACCTGATGATCATGCAATGAGTTTGGGTAAGATTTCATTAATTACAGAATGGGGTGAAATGGGATCCTTCTGTTTACCTGAATGGTTCCTTTTGATAAGGAAGTTTCCAAATTGGCTTGAGAGTCATCCATTTTATTATTTTCCCGCAACACATGCCAAAAGGAAATATGTGGAATCCTGGATATCATGTGCCTTATCTTTTTTATGATGTTGTAAAGCTAGGAATATTTTGGGTCGGTTTCTTTGACCATATGTCGGATAGTGATTCACGAATCCCCAATGATTATAATGTTTTGAATTCCAATCTCTTTGACGAGTTGCACTCCCTTGAGCAATGCATATTCTTCTGCTTGATTATTGGTAGCAATGCCGAGACTCAAAGTAAATATTAATTCAATTTCCTCCCTAGGGTCAATAATGATCCCTCCCGCATTGTCATCCCGAACCTTAAAAATAGATTATTATTATTAATATTAAGTTTTTTATTTTTTTTTAATCATAAATTTAAAAAAAATGTTTTTTAATATTTTTATCATAATTTTATTTTTCAAGGTTGTTTTTTAACCTTTATATATATATATATATATTCATTTTAATTTGTTTATATTATTTTAAATTCATTTTAATCCTTTTTTTTGTGTTTTTCTAATTTTTTTTTAATTTTTTTGTTCTTTTTTAAGGGTTAAAAAAACCTAGAAGGAGGGTGATGATGAGGTGGGGGTGAG
The DNA here is from genome assembly GCA_010110895.2 of Picea sitchensis. Taxonomy (NCBI): domain Eukaryota; kingdom Viridiplantae; phylum Streptophyta; class Pinopsida; order Pinales; family Pinaceae; genus Picea; species Picea sitchensis. The sequence goes on from SNQJ01S0143149.1 coordinate 49,620, forward strand.
TGAGATGATTTTGATTGTAATAATGGTGATTTTTCAGGCCATAACTTTAACAATATTGCAATTTTAAGTTTAAAATAAAAAAATGACATTACTATTAACACATTTTTTCAATTTAGGGGTTGATTTTAAGATTTTGGTTGCAATAATACCAGTTATTAAGGCCATGGTTTCAAACAAGTAGTAATTTTAACCCCCCCCCGCGGAAAAACAAAAAACAAAAGGATGTTATTCGTAAAACTATTTTTCAATTTGAGGGTTGATTTTAAGATTTTAGTTGCAACGATAATGATTATTTATTTATTTATTTAAACTAAAATTGAATTCTACTAGTATAAAGGAGCTGTGCCGCAACAAACAATGGAGTCATAAATAATTACAAAATTTGGCATTGAGCCTATTAATATTTCTCCTACTAACAAAAATCCAAACTCAGACATCCTTATAATGTTTTCAGACTAATTGACAACAAACTTCTTTTACATACTAACCCTGTTAAAAGACTACTTTAAAGTACATTTCACGTTGCTTAGATTTATTATCTTGAACCTCTTGCTCTCTACTAGGTGGTGACGAGTCTTCTTCAACATCCATGGGTGCTAAATCATGACCTCCATGTTTTCCATCTGCATTTTCTCCAGGGCGAGACGTTGTTGAGGCATGGTTTGAAGCTAAATGAGAACGATGTGAAAGAACTAAGGATTTGAGGTAGTGACACTCTGATTCAAGACCATTAGTTCTCTGGACCTAAACTTGTAGAAAATTCGAAATGGAAGCGATTGCATGCTCCATATCCCCCATTTTAGCCAAGATATGTTGAAGCATTGAGCAATTTGCTTGAGAAATGTCTTCATGTCGTCTCAGAGTCCTTTTGACCTCACTCCACTTGGGATCCATCTTGTTACTGGAAAAGTGACAACCAGGGTTCCCAAACCAAATAGACCCACTCAAATTTCCAAATCCAAAACAAACAAAGGAAAAGATAAATATATAACCTTCAAACCAAATGAATAATTGGAGGGCTTTTTCACAAATAACAATAGAGGGAATGAACCTAAGGACCAGGGGAACCTGTTCAAAAGCTAAACTGAAAGCAACATTGAGTGAGATTCGACTCCCACGAATACTTGACACCAACCACGCTTGGCTGCAAATACCTCGATACACTAGTAAAGAACCTCTGAGCCACACTTCCAAAGAACCTCACCGATAACTGCCCACTAATGGAGCCTCCTTCAAACATTTTTCCTTGAATGCATCCATCAATTCCCCTGTTGACCATATGTGCAAGCCGTTTGGCTGCACAACCTCCAAAACCATCGATCCACCACTTGTCCCCATCCACTAGTGCCAAAACAATGAATTAGTAGATGGGATGAACCCCTTCAACTCTATTTAAGAAGATTTGGCCCTCGCTTCGCCTAGAACCAAGTTTGGCCCAATAATCAACACACGAGTTAAATTCACGCTTAATATGATAAACTTTGACAACTTCAAATTTTGCCAGGAGACTAAGAGAGCGGGGAATGATGCTTTGGAAGATGTTCCCAAAGGCAGGTCTTTTAGAAAGAGCCCAAACCACCATCATGGAGTCACTAAGGATTGCTATTTTAGTAATTTTCATATCTCATGCAATCATGATTCCTTTTCACAAGGCATAAGCCTCAACAATATTGTTTGTGATTTTCCCCAATCCCCAAGCATAAGAAGCAATTTGAATTCCTCTGGGATCACAAAGACCCCCCCTGCACCTACCACCCCCGATCAATACTGGTTGTTAAGGTCATGTTTTTAAATGGTTTTTGAAAGGAGTGTTAATGGTATAACCACTTTTTGATTCGGGGGTTGATTTTAAGGCTTTTGTTAGCAAATTACAAGTCATGGTTGCAAAATATTGTAATTTTAACTCTGAGAAAAAAAAGAATGCCACTAGTGGAACTAATTTTCGATTTAAGAATTGATTTTAGTATTTTTGATGCAAAAATACAGGTTTTTAGCACTACAATTCTTGCTTTGAAGTCACAATTATTGTTAGGTTGGTAACTATGCTTTCAACCTTAAACTCATTGCTTACCAACCTTACCATCAAACCTCTCTATTACCCTTAAAACCCTAACTCCACCCACCATAAACCCTATTCCCATCATTAAAGAATAAAACATACATATAGTTAAATTTTTATTTTATCACATAAATTTTAACCACTAACTTTTTGAATCCCTATTTATTCATTAAAACTTAAACCTTATTCCCATATCATTAAAAAAATATCACATAAATTTTAACCTCTAGCTTTTTGAATCCCTATTCATTGAAACTTAAACCTTATTCATGGAAACTTACAACCTTAACATTGAAACTTAACCTCATTGCCTACCAACATTGCCCCTCTATGTCTCCACATGAAACCCCAACTCCACCAACTATAAACCCTATTCCCCATGGTTCAAGAGTACAACATACATATGACCCATGTTTTGTTTAGTAACATCAATCTTAAAATACCTTTACACACCTATTTCATCTCTACTAAATTGTATAATGCGTGTTGTTTTTTTGCAATAATATAAAATCGTGTAAGATGTGTTTAAAGGATCACAAGGACAATCACGCACTCTAATTATTACTGCTTACTTGGAAAACCTTAGCAAAATACACGAGTATAAGGAGATAATTAGCCAAAGGTTTTAAATTCTAAATTTCTCTCCCACCATCAGAATTCTTGTGCAAAGGTTTAGGAGGGGTTTGTGAACGATATATAATATTATCCATTCACTCCTTTCTGGATTCTTTTATTCATTGATCTGCAGGTCAGGGCAGTGCGCAGCAGTATGGACAAATTTCCGAGTTGGGTGAGGAGTCAAGCCATAGAATTTTTCCACCTAGCGCAGGAGACTGCGTTTCATCTCAAATACGACCTACGAGACTCGGCTTTACGTGGCTTCGGCGTCCCCATGCTCATCTCCAATGTCGCTCTGACCACTGTTTTGGTATGCTCGTCTGAACTATATTTTCCCACTCTATTTTTCCTGTATACTGCGCTGGGAAGGGAAGTAAAAAAACTCTATGAAAGCTACATAATTCTTCTTCTTTCGTCAGCCACAGGGGATTATTAAGGTGGGAGCAAATCCCAGCACAGGGATATGTTTGCAACATCACATACCTAACAACCATAAGCCAAACAAGAACCACACGGCATGTCACTGAAACCGTAGGCGATGCGAGCAACGTTTGTGCCTCATGCCTTTGGAAATCTTGGGCAGTGGCAACGTTTTGTTATGCTTAAGGTTGGCGTTTCCTGTACAGCATTAGCATTCGGGTTTTTCATTCCCACACACAATACCCACCCCGAATGGCGAGAGTTGTCTGTCGTGCGATTCCACAGTTCATTATGTGTATTGCTTTTTGATGCCTTCATCTTCGACAGCCTTAAAAATTCTTATGCTAATTGGACGACTTTAAGGAACTGGAGCTTATTATCTTTCCTTTAATTTTTTCCAGCATATAATAAAATGATTTTGAAAACCTGCTTAAACCCTCATTTTCTTTTTAGCTGTCTAAAGGAAGTCAATGCTCACAGTGAATATCATGGAGCAAAGAAGATGCTAAAGTCTTCGATAAAGCAATTTGGGTTCAATACCACTATTAATAATGCAGAGGCTGTACCTGTACATTTTACCTGTCTTTTTAACTGGAGTTGTAATAATGTCCAACACTTTGCTAATGCCTTAACAGCAAAGGCTCCTTTTTGGTTGCAAGGAAAGCCTTGCATGATCCTCCCTCTTATCTGGAATATCTGGAACCTCAGCCGGACTAGAACCAGAGACCTTATGTCGAACTGCCCCTTGAAACAGTTCGTTCAAACCAGTTTTACCAACATCGTGTCGGCAAAAACGGGGAAAATATTGAAAAATGTCGTAAGAATGAAAAAAATACAAAAATATTCATTTTTTTTTCAAATTTTTAAATATCTAAAGCATCAACAACATCAAATAAATGTATTTCCACATAAATATGAAAAGAGAACTAAATATATAAGATGTATAAGATGTCTAGTAAACTCGAATACATCACAGTCTACAGATCAACATTGAATCATGTCCCGAGTCTAAAGCCTCAAAATATCATCAAAAAATATAATAAGTGACAAATGTATCTCATCATCATGAGTCATCTACAATGAAATTAGATAAAAAACTAATGATTTCCTCTGCCCCTCTTATGGGAAAAGGTGATGGCTCTAGAAATGGATTTTCCTTTAGAGGAAGATGCCCCTGTGGCTGGCATTGGACTTTGACGTCCTGTAGAAGAAGCATGAGCTAGATTCTGGTGTCTTTACTAGTGCTACTGCCAAGTACAACTCCCTCTGTCGGAGTCCGTGAAGATGGTGGCTGACTTTGCTCTGTAACATCCTCCTCCTCCTCTGCTACTGCCCCCTCTACCTCCTCTTGTATCCAATCAGGCATCGATTCCAAGATAGGTCTCTCAGACTCAACCCTCCATGCAACAGTGGTGTCAATCCCATCCAACGAAATGGCGTCCACATCAGGTGTTTTTTGAATCTACCTCACCCACAATCGAAGATTGTAGTAGACATATACTATGTCATTGAGGCATTGGGATTCCAACCAGTATGAGGGCCATATATTATAAATTAATAATAATATTATAATTTATAATATGTAATCTAGACTCTAGAGGGTGACAGGGCATAAAATAATAAATTATAATTTATAATGAATTAAAAATTTAATTTGAAAATTTGTAACCTGTTGCGCTTCTTGGTGTGTATTTTCTCAAATGCACTCCAATTGCGCTCGCATCCTGAAGAGCTACATGTTTGGCTAATCACCCGAATGACAAGTTTTTGTGGATGGGGTACTCTACCACCATAGCTTGTTCACCAAGCATCTACAACAAATAAGAGAAACATAAGGAAAGACATTGAAATTTGAAAGTTAAAAGTTGAAACAAAGTAAGAAGCTAGAAGTTAGAACTAAGAACTAAGAACTAAGAAGAGACATTCAAATTTGAAATTTAATGAAGCTTACCTGACATTTTCGTCTTCTTATCAGCTATAGCCACATGAAAGCCAAAAGTCCCACCAGATATCCTATATATTTCCATTTCTTTGGAAATCTCTGCACGTTCTTCATGATTTAGCACCATCCTCTCAACACATGTGAGGAATCCTTCCATAACCTAAACATCAAATCTAAAACCACATGAGTAAGAGAATGTAGGATTGAGGTAGATCCCTGCAGCATGAATCGGGCGATGAAGTGTGTTAGCACTAGAAATCACCTTCAGATTGCATAGAAGGTAAGCCCAGTACCTATCAGTTTATACAGTAAATGTAAATGAGTTTTAGGTGGTCAAATGGAGAAGATTCAATGATAATAGCGTTCTAACTCATAAATCTGGACTAGCATGCATAAGCAATTGAGGTCTGGAATCAACTTCAGTCGGTAAGTTGGAGTAAGGGTGAATAGAGGGAAGACTTTGATGAGGAGAGTGTAGAGGTCTACCGTGGACATCAGGTTTTCCAGCAGCCTAAGGAGGAAAAACTTAAACACAAGATCCTCTTGGATTCAAATTTTAAGGAAAATGAAAGAAATCACAACAACACTATAATCAAACATTCATCATAATACAATTACAACAATTCATGTGAATCAGTCATTCATGAACTCTCTCAGTATCAGAGGCAAATAAGATGGGGTAAGAAAGCTGACTTAGATTAATCAAGAAGTCTCCAAAACAAATACATAACTAGAGAACTAGTGTTCTTCATAAAAATATTACAATAGCAGAGAGCCTAACTCAATCGTTCGACCTTAGCAAAATACTAAAGCTGCCTATATATACTCAGAAATGCTGCAACCACCGGGAGCGTGATCAAACCTCTACATTTAAAGTTTTCAGTCGGTGCCTGCTCTGTCAGACTGTGCAGGCCTTCTCATGTTAGATGCGAGCTTGCCTCAGTTAAGTGTTTTGCAGGAAAATTCGTCCAGAAGGAAACTTCGGATTGTCAATCTGCACTCACGACCGTCTTCAGCCTGTTTTCCATTTATGGGGTGAGACGAGGTTTCAACCACCTCCTCCATTTCCATTAACTACCTTCATCGGGATCGGGATGAGGCCTGACACCCATGAATGTTCTAGGCGGTGCCCACGACTTCTTTGAGTCAATCCCGGCGCCTTGAGGCCATGCAAATCTTCTTTTGTGACCAATACGGGCGCTTTTGGCCTTTGGCGCAACTCCTCTCCATTGCTCCTTCTTCAATGTGACCTAGGGCCATGACCCTACGCAATTGCGCGATTGCGGGCGCGACCAAGGGTGGTTTGAAAGCAAACCGCTTTTGTCCCTGCAATTCACCATGAACCGCCACACGTCCCTTTCTAAAAACCACGGTTCCGATTGCGGCCCGCCCTTCAAAATTTAAAAATGTGCACACCTTTCGACCCCGCAATGGAGCGCGACCATTGATCTTGCGATCTAAGATTAGGCCCTCTGATCAACGGCTCAACTCTTGCGCTTTTTAGATTGACGAATCAGATCTTCCCCTTCAAAACAACGACTGAGATTTGCTTCGCGGATCGGCCTTCGGGAATTTCAATTCTCAAACTCCATTTCCCTCCAAGTGAAACCTCCGGAGCTGAGAATTTGACGACACGTGGCTCCCTGAGATTGACGGCTG
>SNQJ01S0143150.1:0-14582 GCA_010110895.2 Picea sitchensis
TATATATACAAACTTTAATAAAAGAGTTTACACATTTATGAATTCGATTTCTTATTATGCTTAATATATTTAAGATTAAGATCAAGAAAGGATAATGGATTTTGCCGATCCTCACTTGAAGGAAAATGTGTCATAGATTGTTTTGGACACTATGAAAGCTACGACTCTTTTAGCGTTGGGTTGTTTGCACGGATTTTGCCGATCCTCACTTGAAGGAAAATGTGTCATAGATTGTTATGGACACTATGAAAGCTACGACTCTTTTAGCGTTGGGTTGTTTGCACGAGAAGAGGCACGAGAGGCTAACTATGAACAATGTTGCAGAGGAATTGCATTATATCCACATTATATCATTAACGGATATGAATATGCATTGTATATATCATTGTATAAAAATTATGAAATATGTGCGACTTTATAATATAATTTTTATATATTTGATGAGGACATGTGATTAAAGAATTGTCACTTTTTTTTGTTTTATTGTAACATTTTAGGTTTTGAATCTCCATTTTAAATAATGTATTGTTATAATGTTGAGAGGTCAGGATGTCCAAACAATTATTAAAAGGCCAGTGTGCCAAATAAATGTAATGTTTTGATCATTATTAATAATAAACACATTGTTGGTTGCTAGATGGACAAGGACTAGAGTTATAGGGGGCTATGATTCCACAAGAGAGGGGGCTTGAGGGGCTAAGTGTGTATTCCTATGTTAATTACCCTTTTTGCCTAAGGGAGGGGATCAATTACGTGAGCTTCCTGGGGAAGGCCAGGAGGTTCTTGATTCCCCACGAAGTTACTTAAACCCGCCTCGGGTCTGATGGGGGGGTTCGACTGATGGCTTGTTCCTGATTTCCTGTACGTTCCTTCATTTCCCTCACACACTTTCATGCACTCACTCACCCATTCATTGATCCAACCTCACCTACGTCTTGGCTTGGTAAAGGGAACCGAACTGCTGAAGAATTAGCCACGAGATAGTTGTTACACATGAAATTTGCACACCTAGGTACCTCGCCCTAAGTGTCGTAAAGTGTCGTATAAGTGTTGCATACACTTTGACACCATGGAATAACCTATGTCACAATCCCTAGTCAATGTGGTGGAGGGATATATTACATGAAGACAAATAAATACTAAGTACACATGAATTATTATTAATATTCATGGAAAATAAATTAATTAAGTGTGAGGATCCACCTCACATTTGGTTTCCTATTTTTTAGGGAAGATGGAGGATCTCATGGATGGTTGAAATATTTCCTCCTTAAAATCCTTAAGAGATATTTTCTCCCCAAAATCCTTAAGAGATATTTTCTCTCCAAATATCTTAGAGATCCCTTTCTTAGTGGATCTGATGAGAGATCTTCTCTATGGTGGTTAAACCTCCAAAATCCTATATAATGAGGGGTTTCCATGGAGGAGGGGCAAGGGAGATTGAGAATTATACCAAACTTATGATCTCATGAGTAGTATGTCATTTGGAGCATCAACATTCTGCATGTGGACTGTTTAAACAAGGGTTTGGACAAGAGGAACTTGATGAAGTTGTTGCACTCACATCTACGGTTGTAAGTTTCCTTTGTTGTTGTTCTCATTAATATAATATGCTTGGCCTATTTCTTTCAATTCTGTGTTTGATCTCACATGAATTTGTCTCTAATAGATAGATCTGTTTCAAACTAATCTCAATAGAGTAGGAAGTGGTTGTACTTTTGTTTGTCTACAGGGCTTATCGAGGAGCGAAAGATTGGAGCTCAACTCGGATCGTGCAGGGACAAACACCGGTAAAAGGTACTTATTTTCTCCTTCCTTCTCATACATTAGTTTATCTAGATCTAAAAGGAAGTTAGTGACCACGATAAGCATCTTCTGTCTTAAGAGTTAAGAGTCTAGCTCTCAAGAGGAGATCTACCTGTCCGCAGCGAGATTTTCCTTCAACAGAAATTGGCGACTCCATTGGGGAAGGAATACTATTGTCTTTCCTTGGTTTGTCCTTGCCCTTTTACCACCTTTCATATCACTTTTTCTGTTTGTTTATGATCCATTAGCCTTCTTCCATCTTCACTTACATTTTCACCAATTTTTATGCATTATGGGTGAATGTTTTGCAATTTTTTGGCTCTTTTTCTGAGCTTCTGGGAAGCCTGGCACCCCCTGCCCTTGATATCAGAGCGCCAACGCTCCCTAAAGGCCTTAGACAGAGCATTATAACGCTCTGTGTACCCTTTTGGGGGAGTGCCAGCCTCCTTCTTGGGGTTTTTCTGCCTTTTTCTCATTAGTTTTTTGCAACCTGTTTTGTGGAAATATCTACCCAGTCTTTGTGAATGGTTTGTGAAGTTCTTTGGATTGGTTTTTGATGCTTATCACTCCCTCTTGTCTTGATTGGAGCTTGAAATCCTTTTCAGAAATGTGAAAATTGCTCTTTCGAGCTACTTGTTTTGTCGGGACAATTTGGGTATTTTCTCTCTCTCCCTGTCTCTTTTTGGATTCTTCTCTGCATTTTATTGCACTCCCTGGATGCTTGTTGGTTTTAGGATCCTTGATTTATTTCTTGTTAGACCAAGCTTCTTCTTTTTTTTCTTTCAGTTCTCACTACCTCAAGTGCATGCTTTGTTTGTAGTCTTTTTCTTCGTGTCTTTTGCATCTGCATAGGACTCTTTCCCCTGATTGAAAGTAATGGAGCACTGAAGGTTTTGTGTTTACTTTATGTATACATCATAATCAAACAAAGAACATATATGCATTCTTGATTTTAGGTAGTGAAACTGGCTTGCATTTGAAGTAGCGGAATTGCATATTTTCGGGCATTTTTGGGACATTGTGCATCTAAAATGATGAATGTTTTCTCCTTCTCGTAGCATAGTTTTCATCGAAATGAAAAGATTGCATATTCATCCATTTGCATAAATTTCGAGTCGGTCAAAACACCATATTGTCCACACCATTTTCCTTTGTTAGCAAACCTACATTAGTTTAAGGTGTAGGGATTTGGAATAGGTTTAAAGGATAAATTTCCAAATATATAAAACAAACTTAGTATCTTGTGGTAGGGAGAGTGAAATCTAATTGTCGTATAGGCTTTCTGGGATCCCCCTCTCACATAGGGGTTATGCACGAGGACTTGAAAAGTCAGATAAATGCTCGAGTGTTGCAGAGCTTAGATCAGTTGCAAAGACAAATGAAGAAGGGATCAAACTCAAAACAAGAGGAAGAAGGCAGGTGCCATGAAATAAGGGATGATCATGGAAGAGCTGGCTATTCCAGAAGTGCTAGCAGATCTCATGGACACCATTCACCTCCTTACTCAAAAAGAAAGTTTTATGCATCAGAAGATCCCGTAAGCAGTCCAGAGGTGTCTCCTGTCAGACACCAAAGAAGGAAACAAGAGGTAGATAGTTTTCAAGGAGATTTGAGGAAGCTCAAGCCACCTTCCTTTGAGGGTGAAAGAGAAAGGGAAGATGATTAAGAAGCATGGTTGCTTGGGATCATGAGATATTTTCAGTTGCATAACTATTCATCCAACTTGGAAGGCAGGATTGACACCTACCATTTACACGGGAAAGATGCAATGTGGTGGGACCAACTGAAGCAAGTGGAACATGTTAATGAAAGTAGGATCACTTGGAAGCAGTTCAATAAGTACTTCCAGAAGGAGTACCTCTCAGAGAATTTCTATGACAAGAAAATGCAGGAGTTCTTTGAAATCAGGTTGGGAATCATGACTATGGCAGAATACAAGAAGAAGTTATTGGGATTGTTAAAGTATGTCAGGTTCATTGGTGATGAGAAAGTGAAAATACAAAGATTTCTAAGTTGAATGCCAACCTTTTATAAGTAAAATATTAAATATGATGAGCCCAAGACCTTGACTAAAACCATCAGGAAGGATAAATACATGTATGAGAAAGGCCTGGGAAGAGAATCCCTGCAGAAATCTTGGAAGGACAAGAATAATGCAAAGTCCGATCAGAGGTGGAAAGGATTCAAACCTCCCTTCAATAGGAATGAGCCTAATAGAAATCATCAAGATCAATATGCTAATGGAGATTTCAAGAAAGAATATTCGTTTGGAAAAAGGGGAAGACCACCAATCCAATGTTGGGGATGCAAGGAAGATCACCTGTACAAGGATTGCCCACACATAAATGACATAGTGAAGACTGTGCACAACATCCAAGAGGCTACAACAGTCGAAGAAATGGGAAGAATCTATGCAACTTTAAATGATTGATAAGTAGAGTACCAGTCCAATATGATCGAGGTGGAAGGTAAGATCATAAATCAACATGTTGTTATTTTGATTGATTCAGGAGCAAGTCATTGCTACATTGATCCTAAGATAGTGGATAGATTACATTTGGAGAAAATTAAACTTGGAAAAGCAAGTTTGGTTCAGTTAGCCACTGGGACCAAAAGAAGAATCGATGATATGGTCAGAAGTTGTTCCATAAGTCTTAATGGTGTGAATACTAGTATTGATCTAAATATCATACCATTGGGGTCTTATGATATTCTAATTGGAATGGATTGGTTGGACAAGCATCATGATGTCCTAGATTGTCATAACAAGACATTTACATGTCTGGATGGAAATGGAAAACAAAGCACTGTGAAAGGAGTTCCAAGACCCATCTCTATAAGGGAGTTTTCAGCCTTACAACTAAAAAGATGTTTTAGGAAAGGATGTCAATTGTATGCAGCTCATGTGGAAGAACCATGAAATACAAAGGGGCCAAGCATCGAAGATTTCTCGGTACTACAGGAATTTGAAAATGTATTCAAAGAAATACCCGGATTTCCACCAAGAAGGGAGATAGATTTCTCAATTGATTTAGTGCCAGGAGCTGCCTCGATCTCAAAAACACCTTACAGAATGAGCACACCAGAGTTAAAAGAATTACAAATGTAGTTGGAGGATTTTTTGAAGAAAGGGTACATACATCCAAGTGTTTCACCTTGGGGAGCACCAATACTTTTTGTCAAAAATAAGGATGGAACCTTGAGGCTGTGTATTGAATTCTGACAGTTGAACAAGTACACTATAAAGAACAAGTATCCTCTACCCCGAATTGATGACCTCTTTGATCAGCTAAGACGAGCAAAGATATTTTCAAAAATTGACCTGAGGGCATGATACCATCAGGTAAGAATCAAGGAAGAAGACATTCATAAGATAGCCTTTAGGACCAGGTATGGGCATTATGAATTTGTAGTGGTGCCATTTAGACTGGCCAATGCACCAGCTGTATTCATGTGCTTAATGAATGACATATTCAAGAATTATTTGGACAAGTTTGTCATAGTATTCCTGGATGACATAATTATCTATTCTAAGTCTGAAGAGGAGAATGAACATCACTTAAGCCTAGTATTGCAAGTACTGAGAGAACATCAGTTGTATACCAAGTTGAATAAGTGTTCTTTTTATCAAAATCAAATCCATTACTTGGGACACATTATTTTAGAGCAGGGCATAACAATAGATCCAGAGAAGATTCAAGCCATTAGAGGATGGCCAACACCCAAAAATGTGTCAGACGTCAGATCTTTTATGGGATTAGATGGTTAATACAGAAGGTTCATAGTAGGGTTCTCTAAGATTGCTCATCCCATCACTTCTTTGCAAAAGAAGGGAACTAAATTTGAATGGACACTCAAGTGTGAAAATAATTTTAATTTGTTGAAGGAATTACTTACTAGTGCACCTGTGTTGAAGATTGCTGAGCCAAATGAAAGTTTTGTGGCATGTACAAGTGCATGTAAGGAAGGACTTGGGGGAGTCCTCACGCAAAATGGACATGTCATTGGATATGAGTCCATAAAGCTTAAGGAACATGAGAGGAACTATGCCACCCATGACTTGGAACTTGTTTCCATTGTTAACGCCTTGAGGATGTGGAGGCATTATCTCATGGGGGAGAAATTTGAATTAAGGACAGACCACATTGGTCTGAAGTATCTTTTTGAACAACCGACCTTGAATGCCAAGCAAACAAGATGGTTGTAATTTCTAAGTGAATATGACTTCGATATCAAGCATATCAAGGGAAAGGAGAATAAGGTTGCCGATGCAGTTAGTAGAAGAATGCATCTCATGCATGCTACTGTTGTCAATATGCATCAGTCAGACTTGAAGAGCATAATTTTAGATGGCCTTGTTAGAGACCATCATTACCTATAGGTGAAGGAAAATTTACAACAAAGAGATGTACAACAGAAAATAAAGGAGTATGAGATAAAGTAAGACGTACTACTCATGCATAAAAATAAAATCTATGTTCGTAGTTTTGGAGAACTGAGGTATTTGGTACTGAAGGAAATGCATGATTTTCCTTATGCTCGACAACTTGGTTACCAGAAAACAATTACAACAGTAAGAAGCCAGTTCTTTTGGCCGGGAATGAAGAAGGATGTTTCTGATTACATCGCTTGATGTATGAAATGTTAGAAGGTGAAGGCTGAGCATAGGCACCCAATGAGTTTGTTGTAGCCATTTCGAATCCCAAAGAAGAAATGGGAAGTGATCACCATGGATTTCATCACAGGATTACCCAGAACAAATAAGCAACATGATTCAATCATGGTGGTGGTTGACAAATTAACAAAGGCTGCTCATTTTGTGCCTATGAAGACAACGCATACAATGACTAATATTGCAAAAATTTTCATGAAGAAAATTGCTAGGTTGCATGGGATATCTAGGACAATTGTCTCAGACAGAGATACAAACTTTACCTCCAATTTCTGGAGGGAATTGTTTAAAGAATTTGGAACAAATCTAAACTTTAGCACAACATATCATCCCCAAACAGATGGGAAAACAGAGAGAGTCAATCGAATAATTGAAGACACGCTGAGAATGTATGTGACGGATAAGCCATCTAAGTGGGAAGATTATTTACACTTGGTTGAGTTTGCATATAATAATGGGTATGAAGCTTCATTGAGAATGAGCCCATTTGAAGCCTTGTATGGTAGGAAATGCAATACTCCAGTAAGCTAGGACAACCCAATAGATAGAGTGGTACTTGGGCTAGAGTTGCTCAAGGACATGGAAGACTAGGTGGTCAAGATCAAGCAGATATTAAAGGCAACTTAGGATAGACATAAAGTTTATGTAGACAAGAACATGATAGCTAGAGAGTTTAAAGTAGGGGAGAATGTACTTTTGAAAGTGAAGCCCAAGAAATTCTCTTTGAAATTGGGTAGTTGTACAAAGCTGGTAGCCAGATTTTGTGGTCCATTTGAAATATTGGACAGAATATGGTCAGTTGCATACATGCTTGCATTGCCTTCTTCCATGAATGTGCATAATGAATTTTGTGTCTCTTTACTAAAGAAATATGTACATGATACTAACCATGTTATTGATTGGCATCTGATTCAGGTAGAGACATAGGGATATTTTCAGGTTCAACCAGTGTGGGTATTGGACAAAAATGTAAAAATGCTCCGGAATTGAGTTATAGAGCTGGTAAAAGTTTAGTGGAACTTGTATGGTCTTGACGATGCTACCTGAGAGCATGAAGATGCCATGCGGGCAGAGTACCCACAACTTTTTGAATAAAATTGAGATTTTGATCTCTATTTTGTATAAAGGGGGAGGGGATGTAACACCCTAGGTTCTGAACCCCCATTTTAAATAATGTATTGTTACAATGTTGAGAGGATAGGGTGCCCAAACAATTATTAAAAGGCCAGTGTGTCCAAGAAATGTAATGTTTTGATCATTAATAATAATAAACACATCGCTAGCTGCTAGACAGACAAGGACTAGAGTTATAGGGGGCAATGATTGCATAAGAGAAGGGGCTTGAGGGGCTAAGTGTGTATTCCTATGTTAGTTACCCTTTTTTCTTAAGGGATGGGATCGGTTACGTGAGCTTCTTGGGGAAGGCCAGGAGGTTCTTGATTCCCCACAAAGTTACTTAAACCCGCATCAGGTCTGATGGGGGGGTTCGAGTGATGGCTTGTTCACTGATTTACTGTATGTTCCTTCATTTCCCTCTCACATATTCATGCACTCACTCACCCATTCATTGATCCAACCTCAACTGCGTCTTGGCTTGGTAAAGGGAACCGAAATAATGAAGAATTATCCATGGGATAGTTGGTTGTAATGGTCACTAGTGCAATCTAGCCATGACCCGAGGCCTGCATGTTTGAGATGCATTGGCCTATGCCCTATTTTGCTCACAATTGCGAGTCCTAAGAGTTCCATCATTGAGATTCTGGACCAGCTGTGCTGGAGGCCCTGGAAAAAGGAGAAGGACTGCCTGAGGGATTGCGTGGCAGAGAAGGGTGGAGTTCCATTCTCTTGGGTGGTACAGGCTGGGTAGAAGAGAGCTAGGTACTTGGATTGTTGTGGGTGTTGGGAAACCTGTGAGAGCTTGAGAGCTGACTGGTTTGGGAACCTAAGTACACTCTGGAACCGTCCTTGTGGATTCATAGCCCTCGTTCGGGGGTGACACTGCTGTTGAGATTTGGAGTAGTGGTGTCTACGGTTGGGTGGAACGTCCTTGGTCTGCAACTAGTTGGTGTCATCTTCCATAAAGATAAGTGCTCCCTGTTATGGTATCATTTACATGTATATGAATGTATTTTCGCTGTATATTTAATTATCGTTTAATTGAATCTTTAGACTATGCATGCTTGCTAACTACTGTTGTGCATGTCGTTAAAGTCTTTTCTTTTATGCATCCTTAAATTTTAAAAATGTATCGTAAGAGAAAGAAGTCCAAGGGTGGGCTTGAAGGTAGCATGCCTCGGCTTGTGGGTGGCTAGGGATGTTCCACTTATTATAAATTTTTAGAGGAGGAACTCCCCAACAACTATTCATATGTTTTTTTGTTTCAATGTGTTTTGGTTGAAGGTTTCAACAATTATGACAAACCATATTTCACAAAATTATTATGTGGAATAAATATTAAAAAAAAAGTTTAAAGTGATGAGATTTAGTATTTCTTATGATTGGATAAATATAAAATAAAGATAGTCTAAATTGATTATCCATAATAATATTAATTAGTGTATGAGACCCCCTCCGCCCAACGATTTTGACTAGTAAAGTCTACGGAGGTATACATACCCTACCCCCTCTAGAATTGAACTTGTGACCTCTTATGAGGAAACACATTTTCTTAACCATTAGGCCCACTCACGCTGTATAATTTTTGTTGATTACATTTATTTAGTTATTTACTTGTTTTTTGGAATATACATTAAAATTTTGATTAATATTTTTTAATATAAAATATATACTATTAAATTGTTTTGTGGAAGGATGTACCCTTAATTATTATGTCATCTAAATTTTATATAGCAAAGTGCTTTTGTATGTTTTAAAAAATCCACTTTGTTAAAATATTATTTCTTTTGATTTATATGTTTTTCACATTGGTTGATATTGTCCTAATTAAGTTATTTAATTTTATAATTTTATATGTGTGTGTGTGAGAAAATATGTGGGCATAATGGTTCTTTGAAGATAATATGTTCAAATCTATAGGGGGGTAGGGTATGTATACTTTCATATACTTTAGCAGTCAAATTGTTGCATGGAGGAGGGAGTCCCTTATCCCACAAACAAGAGGTCTCATACACCAATTTGGTGTCTAACTTTGATTTGATTACATGTTTGATGAAAAACTCCATTTTTTTTTTTTCAACTTGAATGCTTTCAATAAAAGGGCCATGCCATCCCTTCCACCAAATTCATCGAGAACATACATGTGACTTCGATTGCTTTAATACTCATTATAATATGCAAACAAACACACTAATAAAATTTACCAACTAACTCTTAATGAAAGAAAAACATATTTAATGTGTTTCTATAAGAAAAAAAACAAACCATATATATTATATATGGATGGTGCTTTTTTTTTAATGATATAGCCCTAAACTTTCAACTTCCAATTTTATATAGTTTTTCAAAAAAAACAAAAACAAACCATATATATTATATATATGATGGTGCTTATTTTTTTTAATGATCTAGGTCTACACTTTCAAGTTCCAATTTTATATAGTTTTTCATTTTTATACTTTAATACATGAACAAAAATACAATATAATTTAAAACATTTTATAAAGCATAACTATTTTTTTATAAAGCATATATATATTACAACCTATTTATTTTTTCAATATACTTATATAAATATACTTCTATATATATATATATATTACAACCAATCTATTTTTTCAATATACTTATATAAATATACCTCTTTTTAAAATAAAACTAATTTCTTTTAACTTTTCGTACACTTATTTCTTGGTCAAAATGTAAGTCAACTTTTAATAACCTTAGCTTTATGAAATAATTTTTATAAAGTGACTTCACGTTTCTAATATAATATTAAAAATAATAATAAATACACATTGATATTAATATATATTATTAATTAAAAAACAAATAATTATAAAAAATAATAATAAATACACTTTGATATTAATATATATTATTAATTAAAAAACAAATAATTATAAAGTAATTTTTGAAAATATATATAGAAAATGATATTAATATATATTATTAATTAAAAAACAAATAATTATAAAATAATTTTTGAAAAAATATATAGAAAATGATGATGATGATTAACGTTTAGTAAGATCGAATTGGTCTATCGAACTTTAAGAGGGTAAATGATTACTTGTGATTATTTAAAATTTTGTTTGTGTGCTTGAAAAACATTAAGAAAAACTTTCCAAGATCACCATAGTTTTGTTGAGTTAAGAGGTTATGAAGGTTGGTAGTGTGACAAATATTTTGAAAATGAGATCTAATGTGGGTATAGACCGGATTATCTAAGAGAAAATGTTTTTCATCTTCAATTTTCTTAGTGTCACAAATGTGGCACACTCTTTAATCCCATGGCGTTTTAGGAATTGACCAACGCCCCGTTTCACTATGGAGTTCGTGAGAATTTGTTCTTATCTTAAAAATGCTTATTTTTTTCATTACACTCGTCAAAACAGGTAGATAATTTTGCTCTTCTAGGTTAGGGTTGATTACATCCTTATAATACCTTAACTTTCTTTTTTCCTCTAACTCTTTATCACACCGCATTTTCTCCTTAAATTTTGATTTGATAATATTTTTAATAGTATCTTTATTCTGCAAAATGGTGTCTTCCACGATTCCCCAATAGTTTAGCCAAGACATAAATACATAGATAATGAATTTACATTTATATAAAACATTGTAGATATAAAACAACATATACAAATTTACATTAATAATTTTGAGAGCATCATTTCATAAGTGTATTATAGATTTCAATCCATGATATATTATGAAATATTAATTTTAAACAAGTTGATATATATTTAATGATGTAACAATGTTGTCAAATTTCTTCTTTTCATTATGTCAACATTATTATACCTGCCGATAGGCATGGTATATAGTGTTGAGTTAGGTTTGACTTTCTATTAGTTCATGGTTGACTATAAAATATACATCCCTTTATCTAAATTTTTAAAAAATAATGATTAATTTTAAATTTTAAATCTCATTTATCTCATATCTTATTGGCCAAAAACTTTGAAGTCTTATTGCTACCTTCACTTTCCCCAATGTTATTGTAATAAATATTTTTGTCATCTAGTCATTTCATGCCTACTCCTTCTCTCCCTATCTCCTTAAACAATACTTTCATTTTATATTCGACAAGTATATGCTACCTAGTAGCCTTGTTTAAGATGCTATAGAACTCCTTAATTCACTACAAACTTTATTTTTTTGATACACTGGATTGGAATCTTTGCTCAATTTATTATAGATTTATCTTTTGGCACAATAGATTGGAACCTTTGAGCTTAGCAAGCCATTATGTAGGGAATCTATATACCCCCAAAAATGGTTGTGGTATGTTTGGGGTATCACCCAATGATTAGCTTTTTCCCATAACATAAATATAACAACCACTCCCCCAAATCCAATCCCCATTTCCATCCCTAATGCTATTAATGACATATTTTTATTGACTTGACTTAGCCATACCACTCTTACATTACTACTCGCACTGCAATTATCACATTTTCTCATGTTTCTTTCATTTTCATTACATGAATCTAAGAGACAACCCTGT
The DNA here is from genome assembly GCA_010110895.2 of Picea sitchensis. Lineage (NCBI taxonomy): Eukaryota > Viridiplantae > Streptophyta > Pinopsida > Pinales > Pinaceae > Picea > Picea sitchensis. The sequence goes on from SNQJ01S0143150.1 coordinate 12,108, forward strand.
AAACACGTATTATTTTGAAATGAAGATATATTGAAAGTGGAAAATTGTGTTCCTGTTGGGGCCCACATAGAATGTTTGATGAAACATCAAGAAAGGCTAACTCATGTAAATTAGAGAGTTCTTCAGGAATTGGTTCACTCAAATTATTTTTCTCCAAGTCCAACTGCTCCAAAGTATGTATCCCACCCAGAGATGTAGGGATTCATCCTTCCAATTGATTACCAGATAAATTCAACAATCACAAGCTATTCATGCTTCCTATGCTTGCAGGGATTTTTCCTGTAAGATTATTGAAAGACAAATCCAATACAATGTTTGTTGACAATAGATATGGTAGAGTATATTCTCTTCCTTTCATGGAAACTTCCATTTCATTACTTATTACCCCAGTAAATGCATCATTTGACACATTTGCATATCCGGAGAGCCTATCAAGATGCGTTGGTATTCTTCCACTGAATTTGTTGTTGGATAAATCCAAGAAAAACAACATGGTGAGATTTGTGATGCGCTGAAGAATACAACCATGTAGATTATTATAACCAATGCCTAAAACTCTCAAGTCATGAAAAAGTGTGAAATACCGAGGAAGCTTGCCTCGGAATCCATTTTTACTTAAATCCAGTGTCGAAAGATAGGTACAATTTTTCAAAGATTGGGGTAGTACCCCAGATAAGTTATTGGAAAATGCAAAGAAAACGATCATAGAAGTGTAATTTCCAATGCCATTAGGAATTGGTCCCTCCAAGTGGGTTTTTGATAGATCCAACCATGAAAGTAAAACCAAACAATTTATACTTTCAGGAATATTTCCAGAAAGATTGTTATTATATAGGCTTAGTGAATTGAGAGACTTTAGTTGACCTATGCTATATGGGATATGGCCCATTAGTTTGTTTGAATCCAAAACTAAGGACTCCAATGAGTGAAGCTTTCCTATGGCTTCAGGTATGTCACCAATGAGCCTATTATTGTCAAGATATAATCGACTCAATTGACTTAAATTCAGAAAGGCTTCAAGAATGTTACCAATAAGTTTATTTGAAGAAAAATCGAGTGTACTCAATTGAGTCAAATTGGAAAGGGCTACAGGGATGTTACCAATGAGTTTGCTTGAAGAAAGATATAGTGAAATCAACTGACTCAAAGTGGCAAGGGCTACAGGGATGTTACCAATGAGTCTATTTGAAGAAATATCGAGTGCAATCAACTTACTCAAACTGGAAAGGGCTACAAGGATGCTACCACTAAGTCCATTTGAAGAAATACAGAGCGTAGTCAATTGAGTCAAATTGGCATCTATTTTTAGAAAGATCCATGTAAGTCAACCGAGTCAAGTTGCCAAGGGTTACAAGAGTGCTACCATTGAGTCTGTTTTGAAAAAGATCTAAGTAAGTCAAGTAAGTCAAATTTCCAAGGGTTACAAGAATGCCATCAGTAAGTCTATTTTGAGAAAGATCTAAATAAGTCAACTGAGTCAAATTGCCTAGGGTTACAAGGATACTGCCAATAAAACCAGTAAAATCATTGTTAAAAAGACTTAATCGAGTCAACTTAGTCAAATTGGCAAGGGTTATGGTTATGGGAATAGAACCGCTGTGCAAATTACCACTTAGGTCAAGTACTCACAATGCTTTAAGCTGGCCAAACTCGGGTGGAAGTCTTCCAGTCAAAGCATTCAAAGAAAGATCGAAGGTGCGTAGTTTATACAAGAGGCTCAATTCGATTGGAATAGAACCATTGATTAAATTTCCCCGCAGGTCAAATACTCGCAAATAATTCAAAAGTTTATTTGAAATTGAAATTTTCTTGAAATTAAGATTTCAAATAATCATAATTTTGTTGAAATTAAGATTTTAAATAATTACTTATCCTCTTCGGATAGATCAATTCAATTTTAGTGGATGTTCATCATAAAAAATAATACAAAAGTTATATAAATTTTTATTATATTATTATTATAATATTTTTTTAATGTTTTATTATTATTATTTGGACAATTATTTCATTTATTATTATTTAATGTAACTTTAGGGTAGGTGATGACTTGCGATTCTTTAGAATGTTGTTTCTGTGCTTGAAAAACATTAAGAGAAGCTTCCAAAAATCACCATATTTTTGTTGAGTTAAGAGGTTAGGAAGGTTGGTAGTGTGACAAATATTTTGAAAATGAGATCTAATATGGGTATAGGTTGAACAATCTAGGAGAAAGTGTTTTTCATCTTCAATCTTCTTAGTGTCACAAAGGTGATACACTCTTTCATCCCATGACATTTTAGGAATTGACCAACGTCCACTTTCACTATGGAGCTTGTGAGAATTTGTTATTATCTTAACAATGTTTATTTTTTTCTTTACACTTGGCAAAACATATAGATAATTTTGATCTTCTAGATTAGGGTTGATTACATCCTTATAATACCTTAATGTTCTTTTCTCCTCTAACTCTATATCACACCACATTTTCTCCTTAAA
>SNQJ01S0143150.1:24504-39811 GCA_010110895.2 Picea sitchensis
TTGGTGTGGTAGTGTACCACTGGATTGTAGTTATGTACTACTATGGATAGACACAGTTGTGTTCTATTTTTGTTCTAATTGCCTTGAATACTATCAACAGTTTATTGGATATAATCATCATCCAGACGAATAATGAACAGAGATTTTACAGATGGAAAATGGTTTAGAGAATTTACTCTTCTAGATTATAAGAATGGCTCTTGTATCACTCTATGGTGTGAGTGACTTATCCAACATCATGCCTAATTACTCAGATGAAGTATGGTTTCGAGAGATGATGCAGTCGATGGTGATGGTGATGCTCATGATCTAGTCATGAGATATTCTAAACGACTATGTTGATGCTATCGGGTAAATGGTATGTTTTTGTGCTCAAGACCATTACCTGTAATACCTCCCTAGCTAGGAGGGAGTGTTAATATTATGGTAGCTGCGGGAGGTATTTACCTCCACTTGTAAACTTGACGAGAATACAAGACTCTGGAAAGCAAGAGAAAAACCTAATGAATTGGCTAATAACCCTAGAAGTCTTGTCGGCTCAAGAAGATAATTTATATTAGGTTATTAGCCTCCAAGAGAAGAAGTCGACCACAAATAATAATAATATACTAAATAGACATGTACCCAGAAGGAGAAGTCGGCCCCAACAAATCTGGCAAAACCACTATAAATACAGGGCGCCAGTTCTCATTTGCACATCTCTCAAAATTGCAGAGCAACAACTGGTGCACATTGCAGTTCCCAGTTTGGTGCACACGTGTGGAGGAGAGCTGCAGGTGTAGCTGCTACAACAACCACTTTTCAGTGTTGGATTGGAATATCTCTTGGCTAGGGTTTGGACTATCTGATCAACTATTGTTGGTGAGCTATCCTTGGAGGAAGATGCGCTACACCTTGTTTGGCTATCTAGCCTAGGGTTTCCTTCTGGAGTAATTCTCATTCAAGGTTAAGGTGCTCGAAGAGAGGCTTCAACCTATGGTTGGGTGACGAGGGTATCATCAATGGTAAAACGAGCACACATCCAAGCTCAACCATTGTTTAATGATGTGAACCGAATGGACTAAGCTGATCCAAATTATGGACACACCTTTGGTCTTGTGATTAGCCAATCTAAACCAGTTTGTCAAGGATAATTTAGGGAAGTATTTGTCCTTTAGTATGCTCTGCTAGATGCCCTCTTGAGTGAGCACTCTCCAAAGAGTGTTAACTATCAACGCTTTGTTGAAGAAGAGGAGGTTTCTAAAACCCCAACCACCATTTTTCTTTGGGCGGGAGAGGACTTACCAACGACACAGGTGGAAGTGTTGAGAGTCTATTTGTCCATTCCAAAGGAAATTGAACATTTGTCTTCTGATCTTTGCTAGCACTGATTGAAGAATAGATTCCAGGGACATCCAATAGATTGATTGTCCCTCCAAAACAGATTTGATAAGAATGTATCTCCCACCCAATGAAAACCAATCATTACACCAATTATTTATTCTTTTGGTTAATGTGGCCACCAACCAATCCCAATCTTCTGCTTTGTGTGCACCAGTCTTGAGATAGTAGCCCAAAGATAACTCGTTGAAGGAATAAGGAAGGAGATTATAGAAGGATACCAGTTCCGTTGCCGAAAGACCTGCATAGTGAACTGTAGTTTTTGTTTTGTTTACCAGTAATCCAGAATCTTTACAAAAGAGACTGATTAATTTGTCAATTTCCCACCATTCTTGAGGAATGGATTTAATCATAATGATAATATCATCAACGAATAGAAGATGTAAAATTTTTTGTAGGCGAGAAACCTTGATACCTGTAACTTTACCTTCCCTGATGGATTTCTTTAGAAGCAAGCTGAGTCCCTCCATGGTAAGAATAAAGAGTAGTGGCGAAAGCGGACAACCTTGGCATAGTCCCCTGCCACTTCTAAAAAAATCGGTAGCCTCGCCATTTATCAAAACTAAATATGTTGGTGAAGTTGCCCAAGCCATAATCCAGTTAGCCATCTGTATCCAAAACCCCGCTTTTATCAATATCAGTCTAAGGAATTGCCAATCAACGCAATCAAAAGCCTTCTTTAAATCCAGTTTTAAGACCATAGATTTCAAATTTTTCTTTTTAATACTATGAATGCTTTCATGGGCAGAGCCAATTGCATCCTGAATCCTCCTGCCTTGTTAACTCATAAAAACAAAAAAGACATAAGAAAATTTCTTCAATCAAAGAAACAAAATTTTAAGACAAATTAAATAATCATATTACTTAAATTTATATTACCCAAGTTTTAACTAAATAAGTAAACCTCTACAACTCTAAGCCCTTCCCTAACTTTTTTCCCTCTCTTTGTTTTAACCTTCCATTTTTCCAACTCAATACATCTTCCATTTATAAAATCCTAATAATGTAGAGGATTTTTATAAATTATTGATTAAATATTAATTTATTATTAATTTAAAATTTTTAATTGCGCCCATGGATGGGGTGTTAGAGTGATCCGGGTGTTCACGACGACAGGTGGTGCGTCCCACGCATGCTGCGGCCACATCAAGCACACCGCTGGCATCACCCCCCCTTTTAAATGCTTCCCCTTATGTCTCCCATCTACATTCACTCCACTACGTATCGACTATGTTGCTCCTACGTGCCACCTCCCCTGGTTTCGTCATGGATATGGTTGTTTCCATCGGGATACATCGACTCTTTTTCTTCAGTCTTGCGCCCTCTCTGCATTTTTTTCTAGTTTGGAGGTTCATTGTGTTTCCCTGTGACTGGTTATTTCTCCTTGCCTCAACTGGCTATGCCTCGCCTCCGAGGGAAACCAAAGCGAGGACCCATTTGGATCCAAACATATGGGTGCATGGCTCACCAAGATCCTACTTCTATCAACCCGCTACCCAACTCTTCGACCATCGCTTCATCCCTGTCCTCTTCTGGCCATCATAGCCTTCCCCCTCTGTCTTCTCCCTGGGCCTGTCACATGGAATGGTATGACCAACAGTGAAATTATCTGGGTTTCGCCCCAAGTCCTCTCCCGAACTTATCTTCTTCGTCACAACCACCCCCGACCCCTTCGGCTCCTCCACCTGAGTCGTTTTCCCAACCTTCATCTCCATCTCCATCATCCCCTGTCTTCCCCCTGGCGGAGCCTCCCACCTCCACCTAGACTCATTCCTTCTCGGACTGCGCTTCATGCTCGAGCCTCCTTGCCTCTTGGGATATCTTGCACAACCTTGTCTTTGAAGTTAGAAAGGATATGGATGACCTGTGGTTTTGAATGAAAAACATGGACCGATGAGGGGACATGCTGGAATTCCTGCTCACAACATTGTGTGGCTCCTTACACTCTCCAGGTCCCACGACCAATGCTTATGGACTACAGTGGCCCTAGCATCAAGAAACAAGGCGACTACCCCAAGCGACATGAAGGGTTAGGTTGGCCATTGGCCCGACTCTTATTTTCTGCATGAGCATAGGTGGTGGTTGCGTAGGTTCAATTTATCAAGAGCTCAGGACTTGATGCTTTATATTTTGTTAGATAATCATGCTACTCTTTGCTTATTCTATGGCCTTGCATAGACAATTCATCTTTGATTTTCATAAACAACTTAGTTATGCCTCACACAATTTTTTCTATACTAGCTGAATCAGTTTCCCTTATGGGCTATACTAGCTGAATTGGTTTCCCTTCTGGGCGATTCAGACCAACCAACACTCTGGTATGACTATAAATTTTGTAATTCATGATTTTGAAAGATAATTTATAGATGATACTTATAAAAATAAAACAAAAAATTCAATTACGAATTTTTTAATAATTTTTCCCTTCTCTTATTTTTCATATAATGAAGGATTTTTATAAATAAATAATTAAATATTAATTTTCCAATTATGATTTTTTTGATAATTATTTATCTTTCTTATTTGTCATATTCATTGAATTTTAACGAGGTAATCTTAATAATATTTGATTTATTCTTTATTTTTTTATTAATATAAAAATTCCTTTTTTACCATTTTTTTGATAATTATTTATGTTTCTTATTTGTCATATTTATTGAATTTTAACGAGGTAATCTTAATAATATTTGATTTATTCTTTATTTTTTTATTAATATAAAAATTCATTTTTTACAATTTTAACTTGTGAACTCTAAATATTCTAATTTTCAACTTTGTTTCGATTAATAATTTTCTCTCTTTTTCTCCTTTCTTTATATATACATGTATCTATAAATAAATAAATATATTTCTTTGGGGTTTTGAATGGGAATAATACTTTCTATGTGGTTCTGAATTTGAATAATATTTTTTTTGTGTTTTTGAATGAGAATAATACTTCTGTACGGTTTTGAAAGAGATATTTTATTTCGAACATTATATATCTATGGTTTTGAAAGAGAGATTTTTTTTCAAACATTATATCTTTGTAGTTTTGCACGTGAATAATTCTTCTCTGTGGTTTTGGACCTTTTTTTACGGGAATAATATTTGTTGTTACTCTTGGTGATGCAAACCATAATAATTCTGTGTGGTTTTTGAACTCTCAATGACAAGAATAATCTTTGGGGTTTTGAACTCATAGTGAAAGGAATAATCTCTATGGTTTTGAACTTTTTGACAAGAATACTCTATGCAGTTTTGAATAATTTTTAGTTTTGGCTCCTTCCACCTGCTGAGCACCTAGGCACGTGTTCATAAATGAGTTCTGGCTTTTTCAATCCCCTGAGCACTTGAGCATGTGTTAGTAAATCAATTGAAATAGTTGTTACGTTGATTCAAGTTTAATTTAAAATATATTTATAATTTAGTAACGTGTGAAAATTAAAGAGATTTAATTTTTTTTTTCTTTTTAATTTTTAAAAGTTTAATAAGTAAAATTTGATTTTAGAGATAATAAATAATTAATATCATTATTATCAATTAAAAAAATTNCGGTTCGAAACCTGCGGGGACAAAAAATCCAACCATGTTAAGGGTTGGTGTGGCTCAGGCCGGGTGCGATCCCCAGGTGATTTTGACGGCTTAGATGCCCCTGAGTCACGGTTTCTCAAGCCACAGGTTAATCGCAGGTCCTGGACAAATTAACAAACAAAAAAAAAAAAAATTAAAAAAATTATTTCTCATTTTTAAAGTCAATCTAAAATAACAATTATTACTTTTCTTTCTTTTTTTTCAATATGAGCACTCCACAACCTATTCCAAAAACTCGTCCTATCATGGGGAGGCCCCCCAAATTCACCCTAGAGAGTGCAACATACCCAACCCCTCTTACAGAATGTTCCCCCTGCGAACATGTGGAACTTCCCTGGGATTACTAGACCCCTATACCAAGATATAAAGAATACAAGTGGACACTAATATCCCTTTAAACTCATCTAGAACAATCAAATCAAGAAGGAGAGAAAGGATATGATGTACCTTTTTTCGACGTTTGTCCTTGCTGCTTCCAATCCTTGAGCTTGATCCTAAAACTCCTGGGCACAAACTGAGATTTGCAATGGATAGCAAAGAGAAACAACTATCTCCTTCTCTACTTGATTAGATAAGACAAGTCTATCTATGAATACTAGAGCAATAGTAGACAAGAAAATGTAACAAGACATAAAATTGAAGGAAATAGGCCAAGTATATTAATTTGTAAAGCCAAAAAGAGGCACTTACAAATCATTCTTGATGATGCAACATTTCTCCAAGCTCTCCTTGCCCAACCCTTGCATGAATCTTGACATCAAAATGTTGATGCTTCTCCCAAGATCAAAGGTTTGATACATGTATTGTTCCCCCATTCATCTTGGAAATACCTTCAATATATAGGCTTGAGAGGCATAACCACCATGAGAAAATGAAGGATATGGTTGAGGATATGGATCCTTAGGGTTGGGATCTGATCCTAATATGAAGCCATAGCATAGGGGTCAAACACAACCAACCTCATCCCAAGATATCTGGCCCTTAGAAAGAGGTGGATGATCCCCAATTTCTCTCTAACAAGACTGATGCTCCCCAGAGTTGAACAGAGTCTGCCATCCTCTAAAGTGGTTCTCCCTAAACATGGCAAGGGGGTTCCAGTTGATGAAGTGACACCCTCCTAACATGGCAAGGGAGAACCACCCTTCAGAAATGACCAAATTTGGTCAAAATTTCTAAGGAAAATGTATGTTTTGACTGTTAAATGAGAGGGCTTCTTTTTCCAACATGACTTAGGGATTGTGGAAAATGTTTTCATGGTGTCAAGAGGTTGTGACACTTGGTAAAGTGAATGCGACATTGGGTAAGTTGCATACGACACTTGTGACAATGCATGCAACACTTTCGACACTTAGGGTGTGAAAATCAAGTGTGACATTTTGGTGTGTAATTGATGCCCCCTAAAGTGTGAGGCCAGAAGAGAAAATGATGATCGAAACACTTTACAAATTCTTCAATGCAAGGGTTCTAGAGTTAGAGAACCTGGTAGAAGCCGCAAATAATCATCAGTCAATATAAAAATACATTCCATTCCCAAGGCATACATACCTATGCTCGAAATACGAGATGCCTCAAAGCATGGCCGCCGACCAATACACTGTGGATCCATGAAAATACTGACTAAGGATATGGCCACCATAGATACAATGAGAATCCATATCTCCATGACATGAACTAATCACAGCCATGAAAAATACACAATGGAGCTATGAGATGAAAAAACATAACCACATATCAATACAATGTGGATCTATGTGAGAGTATATATATCAGTAAGATTGCCAACATGATGTGTTGGCATAGGGGAAGACCCAGGGTTCAACACTACAACAATGCACCAACAAAACCCTAACTACCGACCCTTTCAACAACACCTGTGAAATAGATGAAGTCTCACCCGAGGTAGAGGCAGGGGTGGTTGCAAGACTTAGATGTCTGCAACCTTAGCTGGGACACAGATATATGATTCTAACACTTAACAAAGCACTTAACACCGATAGTTCATCAATATTTGACCATTATATACTCCACAGATAAAACAGAGCATCGCATCATTCATTCAGATCTGATGTATCTAAGCACTTATCATAGAGAGATAGATTAGATCTAGCAGATTAAAGCACTAATCACATTCACATAGGTCATATCTAACATCCATATACATCATTAGCACAAAACATAAACATAACTATCTATCTATATCAAAGCACTTAGCAAGTAAAGACATAAACACATTAACACATTGCAAAAAGCATAGCAACACATCATGTATGTGGTTCACCCCCATCCTGGGGCTACGTCCACCAACTCTTCTTCTCTTCTATTATATTCTGTTAATTAGTTACATGCATAGAGCCTCAAAACCCTACTCCACATAGGACATGAGATCTGTGCGCACCTTGCCAGATCCTCCTTCCTCGAGCTAGGATACAACACTAAGCCTTATACAGTCACTTGCACTCATCTATGCAAGCTTCACACAATATGCACATAGAACTTACAATCCTTTGATCACATAGATCGATCACTAGCACTTAGCCCAATATCACACAGATATTCACATCCCCTTCCTTACATTGCTTAGACATCTATTTATACTTTACAAAATAGGCCTAAACATGGGTAAACCCATGGGCCGACATCCCCATACCCGTTACATAATCCCAAATCCCAAAAAGGACCTAAAAAGGAGTCGATATCCTACGATCTCTGTGTCGTCTTGTGCTCCTCCTTCGATAGGCCGTCGAAGTCCCAAAATAGGTCAAACTTGACCAGGGATCTCCCAAAACTTGGTCAAGGGCCAACAGGCCCCCAACACTCACCTGTGACTCATCCCGAGTCACTCTGATCTGGGTAGTTCTACTTTGAAAGCCTCAATCATGGCTCGACCTTCTTCGACTTGTTGTTGTGCCACAACCTCCTGTTCAACGAACTATTGGATAATAGTGTCATTGATAGGTCCTTCCAAGCGCTGTTCAGCTGCAGTGACAACCTTCTCGAGTTCTGATCCTCGACCTTCGACCTCTATGAACAATTGGTAGGCCTTATATTGTATAGGTTGGAGCCTCTGAGTTACTTCCATAACTCTTCTCTGGATAGTGTGGATATGTTGTTGGGAGGTTCTTTGCTCTTGGGATCGCTTCATTATTTACACAACTGACAAGGGCTTCAACTGCGCTTGTATTGTCTCTGCTTGTTTCTTTGCTTCCTGGAGCTGTGACTCCAGTGCCTACAATTCTGGGTTCTCAGTGAGTTGCTCATATGTCTGGGCACTACGATTACTTATTTGTTTTCATTCCATGGAAAAGGTCTTTATCCTTTCAACTGTGCTTCGGGTGGTTGCTTCTCTTTGATCCCTTACATCCTGCGGAGTCTCGGGCACTGTGCGAAGCTCTTAATCTGCTATGCATTGTTGTAGCTACTGGATAGCTTCTGCGAGATGCTCTACTTTCTTCATGAATCGATCCTCTGTCTTTATTTCTAAGACTGTCAGGATCTCTTGTAACGGATGATAAACCTTCATTAACTATGTTCTGTCTGTTACAACACGGTCCAACGGTCTGGTGGCAAACCATAAATTCCTTTTTACTCGTTCGAAGGGTCGGTCAAACGGTTATATTTTTCCCAACGGATATAATGCTTCACCTTGGCGAAGTGGCATGTGATGTTGTTCTGTTATCCCAACGAAGCTCCAATTTTGTAAATTTTCCCTCTGCGAAGTTCCCTCTGGAACCTTCTGTAACTTTTCGATCTTAGCTCTCTTCTTACTTATCTTTCTTGCCTTCTTTCCTGTGAGCTTTGTCTTGGTATTCCTTTTTCCATTTTGATTCTTATCTGTGTTTGGCACAGTTACTTCGCGCTGTGGATATTCTTTCCTAATATTCGAGGGTGATACTTCCTCTTTATCTGGAATAGGTACTTCAATCTTCTGTGGGTCTTCTAGTGTTCTTGCAACTTCGAAATCTAGGTCTCTGGTGTTAAATAACTTCAATCTGTTCTTTTGTTCTTCAATAAAGTGTGCAATCCTTCTAGTCATGAAATCCTTTAACTCTTGCTTCTTCTTCTCTAAAACTTCTTCTTTTTCCTTCTTTCTAGCCTGATCTCTTCCAATCCAAGGTTTTCCTAGTAACATGGTAAATGGGGCGTTGTTTTCAATAAAGTTAACAATATCAAAATCCTCCTTTGTCGAAGTCCCATTGGCATTCATAGGTATCTGGGTGAGATTTACACATAGGTTTATCAACTTTCCTTTGAATAGTCCTATTCCTCCTAATTAAGGAGTCATAACAGGCCTTCCTATAGCTTCCCAAGTTCTTTCTGTCATGATATTCACCCGTGTTTCCTCATCTAGGACACAGTCAATGTCGAAGTCTCCTATTATTACTTCAATAAATTATTTTTCTTTGAATACCTCTAATAAACTGATATGCGGTGATCATTCAGGGTTTCTTTCATCTGTAGCAATACTTTCTCTGATTCTTTCCGGGGTTCTTCCATAATTGTAGTTTTTGGATATGCCTTAGGGTTTTCTTGTCTCATGTTCATTTATTCAAGCTTAGCAATCATTCTAGGGCAATCCAATACTTCATGGTCCATAGCTTTGCAACAAAGACAACTAGGTATTCTCCCAGGACATTCCTTAGCAATATGTCCCGATTTTCTGCAACTGTAATAGAGGATTAATCCTCTCTTTCTTTTAAATTATCCCCAACATTTTCTGTATTGTGCACTAGGATCATGGTAGCTAACCTGCAAACATTTCTTTCTTGGATCCTCCATCCACTTGTTAGTCCAAACATTCTTTCTATGCATAGGTATAACATATCTTTCACTATTCTTATCAAATCTATGCAAGTCAAACCTTCTTTCATCTATTAGTGCCCTAGTTTTCAAGCTAGGACATAATCTATCAAACATACCTAAATCCATACTATTGAAACAAAAAGTTTCCACTTATCTTACTTCTATAAAGCACAAAACTTTCAGATCTAGAACTTTTTACTATTCTTACCTTTATCAGAGCACAGAGCTTCTAGATCTTACCTCTTTTCTTCATATCTGACCTCTTTTCTTTAGCACAAAGATTCACAAAGTAGGTAGAGTATTGCGCACTAGGGCGACAAATCTACGCACATAGATTTCACAATTTTAGATCGGATATTTGCACAAAGCTTCCTCTTTCTCAGTTCCCAGTAATCACAGTTTCAAGTAGGATCTTTGCACAAAGCTTATTCTTTCTTAGTTCCCAGAAATCATAGTTTTAGGTCAAATCTTTGCACAAAGCTTCTTCTTCCTCAGTTCCTAGCAATCACAGTTTCAGGTCCCGGCAAAAAAACCATTTGTTGGCACAGGGGTAGACCCAGGGTTCAACGCTACAACAACGCACCAAAAAAATCCTAAATACCGGCCCTTTCGACAACACCTGTGAAGTAAATGAAGTCTCACCCGAGGTAGAGGCAGGGGTGGTTGCAGGACTCAGATGTTTGCAACTTTAGCTAGGACACAGATCTGTGATTCTAACACTTAACAAAGCACTTAGCACCAATAGTTCATCAATATTTGACCATTATCTACTCCACAGATAAAATAGAGCATCACATCATTCATTCAGATCTAATGTATCTAAGCACTTATCATAGAGAGATAGATTAGATCTAGCAGATTCAAGCACTAAGCACATTCACATAGGTTAGATCTAACATCCATATACATCGTTAGCACGAAGCATAAACATAACTATCTATCTATATCAAAGCACTTAGCAAGTAAAGACATAAACACATAAACACATCACACAAAGCATAACAACATAGCATGTACGTGGTTCACCTCCACCCTGGGGCTACGTCCACAAACTCTTCTTCTCTTCTATTATCTTCTGTTAATCAGTTACATGCACAGAGACTCAAAACCCTACTCTGCATAGGATAGGAGATCTGTGCGCACCTCGCCAGATCCTCCTTCCCCGAGCTAGGATACAACACTAAGCCTTCTACAGTCACTTGCACTCATCTCTGCAAGCTTTACACATTATGCACAAAGCACTTACAATCCTTTGATCACATAGATCGATCACTAGAACTTAGCCCAATATCACACAGATATTCACATCCCCTTCCTTACATTGCTTAGACATCTATTTATACTTTACAAAATAGGCCTAAACATGGGTAAACCCATGGGCCGACATCCCCATACCCGTTACATAATCCCAAATCCAAAAAAGGACCCAAAAAGGGGTCGAGATCCTACGATCTCTGCTTCGTCTTGCGCTCCTCCTTTGACACGTTGTCAAAGTCCCAAAATAGGTCAAACTTGACCAAGGATCTCCCAAAACTTGGTCAAGGGCCAACATGATGATTGTACTGAAATATTTTACATGCTCAAATGATCTCCATTGCATCCTGGGAAAAGAACATAATAGAATGAGTTCCCAACCTAGGGTCCTTGTCCCGATCCTGTTGCAGTGCAAATCTAGCCATGTGAATAGATGACTTGGTGTTGAACATGGTAGAAACTACTTGATTACTGGTCGTTGATGTATACCATTAACAAGTGCGAGGGAAATCACCAATGATGAAAATGACTCCCAAGGTACCCTAGTACATTCTAGCAAATGTGAATAAATGAGATGAGGTTGAACATTCGTGGAATCATCTGATCAGAGGTCAATGATGTAAACCTATCGTCGAATATGAGGAGGCATGTATGTCCCAAGGTACTAATTGGTTTCTAAGTCTAAATTCCTGGATAATGTGTTGAATTCGACATGAAAGACTCTCGAAGGAGGACCTTTCTATATCCCCCATCATCGACATGAAACTAACATAGGAAAGTGATGTGAGATGGTGGATCGAATGGGTATGGACTGACACAGGAAATGGAAACCGGTAATATTGCAGATGGATGGTTTGAAGTGAAAATTCCCTTGAACATGATGAGGCACAACAACTGACTTGGAAACATTGACTCGATGAGTACCAAGAACGTAATGTGATGAAAAATAAGAGAACTCTTCGATTGGAACATAAAATTAGAATGGCACATGGAATTGGTATGACTAAGAAACAAGCAGATTACCCAACTATAAGATGAGACACAAACATGTGCCATGTTCAAGGGTGACAATGACTGCCATAATGGATTACAAAAAACTCGGGGAAGGTTCTTAACCTGTCCCCTTATCTTTTTTTAGAAGGCACTCAATTTCCACATGATTTAGCTTGGGAATTGTGATATGGTACTCGGTGGTACCCCTTGGCTTACAGTTTTTGCATTCCTAGCCAGGTATTCCCATACCTCAATTCATTGAGGTGGTTGGTTTTTCAACTACCAACCTCCCTCATTAACCGACTTTCCTTGTCATCAGGGCTAAGGAGGAGTCTGAATATTTCAAAATAATATCTCAACAAGGTGGTTGGGTCCTTTAGTGATCCAGAATGGATCCATGAGCCAAAATGGGTCCAGGAAGGCCTAAAAATCAAAGTTCTTAGAATGGATTCAAAATGGATGTGTGCGTACAAATCGTCAATACAAACCCAATGCAACTTGAACGGGATAAAACAGACACCATATGCGGAAGATATCACGGTCTTTTCATTTTGTCAAACATGCAAAAAATGATGATTGTACAGTTTGTACAGTGCTGACGTGGAAGTTGGCTGTACAAGTCGTACGACCATACAATGCTGTGGAAGTGAGTTGGCAAGATGACGTGAACATGTGATTACGTGGGTAGGTGCATATGTGGACGATCCATATTGTGACATGTGGCACCACTGTAAGGGTGACACGTGACACATGATGATGTGGCAAGGTGTGTACGACATGTGGCAATGGGCTGATGTGGTAGGTACATGGGCATGCTGACTAGGAAGAAAGGTGGTCAAATCATAGTTGGACACGTGGTGTATATGTGGGTGAATAACATGGTGCCACATGGCCCAGTCATGGCTTGCCACATGGCACCCATCCGTTGGTTGATTGTTTGGGAAAAGTTTTGTATGGACTCCCAGGGACTCGAACACGTGACCTCCGGTCCGGGTGAAAAAAGGTTTGGCAGGGTCGAGATACCAGCCCACCCATGGTAGATCTTATACCATATGGTTCATATATTATATTTAAGCTGAAGTATGGGTCCCATCAGCAGAGAATAGGGCTAGGGCCTAGCCCCAGCCCCCGACTCAAAAATTTACCACATGACTCTACCATGTGACTGGACCCTGCTCTGTATATTGTTGGCGTGAATTATGTTGAATGGTATCCTCATCGCAAACCACTTGCCACATGACTATTCCATGTCACCTGGCCTACTCCGTTATACGGTTAGCACATATGTGTGGGGATAGCGACCGGTTGGTTGAGCTAGCCCGCCGACAAAGGTGCGTATCCAAGGGCTAAACGACTGGGATCTTAAATAGTTTGAGCATGTGGAAGCATAGCCCAAGGCCATATGGCCATGCAAAAGACCAGGGGTCGGGACTTAAGGGCCAGACTAGCACGCCAACCAACCCATGGCCACATGGAGGGTGCCCATATGACCAGGGGCCCGCGTGAAGGGGGATGCACCCTTATATTTTTCCAAAGTGGGTTTTAAACTTTATTTTATGAATTTTAATGGATTTTAACTAGTTTTGGGAGATTTAGTCCATTTTTGGAGGATCTTGGGCCTTTTGTTAGGCCAGATCTTGTGGGGAAGTTGGTAGTTTGTTATCCACTTCAAGCCTATATAAACCAAAGGTTCTTGAAACCATGGGAGTAGGTTCATAAGGAAATGTTGAATAATTTAAGAGCCAAATCCATTTTTATGCAAGGAAGCCAATGAGGAGAGCAAATTTGCAGGCCATTTCTTGGAGCTTCGTTCATCTGTTTTTAGTGACGTCAGTTTTGATGGGTTATTGATATCTAGCAGAACACAAACCAAATCAGTTGGTAACCCATTCGACACCTTAATGATGTACATTTGAAGATTTTAAGAGAAATAAGAAATCCCACTGAGACAAAGGCCTGGAGACGTAGGCGAGATTGTCGAACTCCGTTATCAAATTTGTTGTTTATGGTTTGTTGTTCCTTTATGATTATTTCCATATCTGTATATTTTATTATTTCTACTATGTTTCCTCATTAATTCTACCTCTTTCATCAATTCCTAAATGGTAAAATAACTCATGCAAAATAAATCAACCATTGTCTTTAAAAGATATTTTCGGATTAAGTGGTATCAAAGCTAGTCGATGGTTGGTTTTTGGAGTTTGCATGACTACTAGGAAAATGGAATCTAAAGAAGGAATTTCTCAAGATGAGAAGCATATGTGAAAAACTCTCTTGTCCATGGAAGATATGGTGAAAGTGTTGTATGAATATTACTTGGAACGAAAGAGATCGGTTTAAGAGAAACCTTTAAAGAATGACAAAAGTGAAGAGGAATTGAAGGAATTGCCTTCTACACCTGATTAATAAATCATCTTTGAGGTATGCAGTGGTATTCATTCATAAATTTTGCATTGTTCCCATCAATATGGTTCTTCTGGTGCATTAGAAAAACATACAAGAGGTATAGGTTTGAAATTTCTAACCAAGATGGGTTATGAAGGAAAGGGCCTTGGAAATAAGGGCCAAGGTATCATTAATCCCATATAGGTTGTGAAAATACCTCGTTATTTAGGATTAGGATATGATGAAGAGGAGATTAGAGAATGCTCCAAAACATTGGAAGCAAGTGATGATTCAAAGGACCAACTTAAGTCATTGCGGGAGCAATTCGCGAAAGGTGATGGTGTATCACTCCATGATGGTGATAGTGAATGCAAGTCATCTTCAAAAAAAAGTGAAGATAAGAAAGACAGGTATAATGGTCATGGATTTTCCAAATATTTCTTTGATTATAGAAAGAATAATCATGTAATCCAAAACTTATGGAATATGTATCCTTTTACGTTTTTTCATTCACCCAATCATTGTGTGGCAAAGTGTTGGAAGAGAAAATCTTTGTATAGGAAATTTATGTCGACCAGGAAGGAGACACGACATAAAGACTCAACTCCACAATGGAAGAAAGAGAAGGGAAAACAAGTTTGGATCTCAGAAAACAACTACACTTATTCCAACAAGGGTGGACATCAAAAGGCTAAATGTTGGAAGCTTAATCCAGAGTTTCGTCCAAAGAAGGACAAAAAGATTTCGCATGTAGTCACAAAGTAAGAGGCATTACCAGCGATGGGAATGTGCTTGGTCTTGGAATGCATAACATGATTCTTTGAGATACTGATAGCACTTGTATTGTCACACATGATAGAGATAGGAGATGAACATTTGATTTGAAAATCTTGAAGAGTTTGCATCATCCAAAGGAGTTGAG
>SNQJ01S0143152.1:0-18591 GCA_010110895.2 Picea sitchensis
CTTCTGAAAAAATCAGTAGCCTCCCCATTAATAAGGACAACAAATGACGAAGAAGTGATACAAGACATGATCCAATTGGCCAAATGTAACCCCATCCCAATTTTCAGGAGGATCATTCTAAGAAGGTCCCAGTCAATGCAATCATAGGCTTTCTTTAAGTCTTGTTTTAATACAAGGGCTTTTAACTTCTTCTTTTTAATACTGTGGAGGATTTCATGAGCCGTACCGATTGCATCTTGTATACACCTACCTATTCACGAGAGATTGATTTAGACAAAAAAGGTTTGATATTGTTGGCAATAAATTTTGAAATAAGCTTGTAACACAGGTTGCAAAGGGAAATAGGACGAAAGTCCTAGAATTTTTTTGGATTATTGGCCTTTGGGATCAATGTCAAAAAAGTTGAATTTAGGCCACCGATAATTTTGCCTAAAATTCTTGATTCTTCCACCATCGCTAAGAGATCCTCACCGACTAGATCAAAGAAATATATAAAAAACTCTGCTGTCCACCCGCCCGATCCCAATTTTTTTTCCTTCTTACAATGAAATAGAACCGATTTCAATTCCTCCAAAGTGATAGGGTTGCACAATGTATTCGCTTCATCTTCATCGACCATAAGTGGGAATAGGTCTATCAGTTTACATTGTTCGTCTATATTCATTATGGAAGATGCTCTGTAAAAATGCTTATAGTAATGGACCGCTTCATTTTTAATTCACAGCGGATCCGCCACAGTATCACCATCATCCTTTTTTATTTCCCAAATATGCTTTTTGACTCTGTTATGACCAACGATTTTATGAAAATATTTTGTATTCCTATCTCCGCCTCCCATCGAGAGTGCCCTGCTGGGCAAGCGCCACTGCTCTTTCTCATTTCTTAAAAGCTCGTTTCTCTTAGTTTCCAAACACCTCAAAGTTTCCTTTGCTCCTACCTCGTTATAGTCAATACTCAGAATATCAAAGATTTTTTTAATTTCTGCGTCAATCGACATCAATTTAGCTTTGTTCTTTGCCTTTAGGTATTTGTTCCATTTTTTGGTAAATTTTTTAAGATCCTGTAATTTCCAGATTATTCTCTTCTGTTTGCCTCTTTCTGAAAGATAAATCGGATCTTTCCATACTCTTTCCACTATAACCGTAAATTCCTTTTCACCAAGGCATTGTTCATTAAATTTAAAAGGAAAAACTTTATAAGCTGGGGACAGATCTAGCTGTAAAAGGCATGGTCGGAAATAAATGGCAGCTAGGCCCATGACCTGTAAAATCCAACGTCCAATATTAGACTTTCATCTACTAAACACCTATCTAGTCTCCTTGAAATGGCTTCCTGCCCCTGGCGTCCATTTCTCCAAGTTGGCACCAGTTTCGCCGGTTTGATATCAATTAGATGCTTTGATGAAAATAGATCATTCTAATAGCCGTCCACTAAACCAGTTCGATTCCCACCCCAAGCCTCTTCTGGAGAGAGAAGGAGATTAAAGTCCCCTGCCATTATTAAGTTTTTTTATAGTGAGGATGCCACTGCCTTCCACATTTTTCCAGAAAGAAGTCCGGTTGGTACATGGTGCATAAATGTTGAGTAAGGCTACATCCAGATTATAATTAACACTCTTACCTGATAATAAAATGCCCCCCACCGTGAGATAAGTAGCCAGATCGAACAGATTTGGGCCCCAAGAAGCTAGTAATCCGCCAGAAGTGTCCACAGAACTTACGGAACATACAGCCCACGCCGGTCCGAAAGAAAGTAAAAAATCTCTCTCTTAATGAGCAGAGACTAATGTTTCTTGGAAAAAAATAATCTCTGATCGAGTAGTGCCAGCAAGCGCCGAATGGAAGCAACTTTGAGGGTGCCTCCAATCCCTCGAATGTTTAGGGAGAGCAGTAACATCACTTTTCCCTCGCCAAGGCTTTCACTGCTCTAAGAGACCCAATGTCACTGGAAGAAGGCGCTGACTCTGTAATCTTCACCGAGTTCTGTGACTGGTTTTTCCGGCTGCTTCTCGTTTTGATGGGAGAATCTCAATTCTTAAACCCCTCAACCATGCAAAATCTCTCCCTTGACTTGTCTGTTTAATCTTGGAACTGGTATTTCCAGAATATTATCCACGATCAAGGCCCGCTACCTAGTGATTTGGTAATTGAGGGCATTTAATTCACCTATCGCACGATCAATGAAGGACCGATATAATATTAACATACATATTCAAAATAAAGGATAACGATAAATGTTATTTTGATAAAAATAGTGGAGCCGCCGCCTTTCATTTGACCATACGACTTACAGAGATTGCAGGAACTCGAGTTACATATTTTCATCCACAAGCTCAAGGAGTAGAGTTTTCTTTATTTGAAATAATCAACCTTGCAAACATAGGTATTCTTGAATAAATTTTTTTGAGATCAATTTTCTCGTAAATTATTAGTAGAGGGTATTTAAAAAGAAAACATGTAGTAAAAGACAACCACTGCACATCAATATGAAATAGGAAACCCAACCTTAAAATTTTTTGTTGATAAGCATTTCGATGCATTCAAAACCAAAGTATTAGATAAAACCACAAAAGACGTTAAAAACTTAGCTTTTTCTAGGTTTTGTGATAATCTAGAAGATACCCATGATGGGAACGTGGTCTAGCTCAAGCTATTTTTCCCACAATGTTTCATTTTCTTAAGTTTGTCCAAATTTGTGCCCAATTTTATGATCTAGCACAAAGGGTTATTAAGGATAAAAGTGACCCCATAGTCATTTTTTCAGTTTTAGAAGCAATTATTTCAGAATTACTATTATTATATGATAATCAAGAAATAATTGATGAAGGTGAATTAACATGGGTTTTCAACTCACTTTCAGTAATTTTTTTTATTTTTATGACAAAAATATTAATGATACTAGCAGATTTCGAGTTAAAATTTCCCCTAAGTTCATCTTTGTTCAAAGAATCAGTGAGAGAGATCATAACTATGATCTGTTTACTCCTTGGTTATGATAATGATGCTTCAGTAGATGAAACTATACTAGGGTTTATTCTTAAAATAACCCAATCAATTAAATTCAATTTTGCCAGTTTCCTTTATGAGGTCATTCATGAACATCTAGAACATTTTGAAGAATGGGAAATTTTTAGGTATCATTCATATATTTTGATCTATCAACAATCAATTCATTTCCAACACTTAGATTTGAAGAAAGCCAATCAAGAGGGAAAATTCCTGTTAGTCATTGAATGTACTCAGGCTGTGAAAGACTACGGTCAGGAAAATAGTTACAAAGTTTTTATTGATTAAGTCATGGCCATTTCATAGGCTTTGTTTCACAATGAGTTCCCCCCAAGAATGTTCTCTGAGTGCAAAGCTTCCTTACATCTAGGTCAACAAATACAATATGGAGACTGGTACATTTTGAAAAATTACAGAGTTTTGAAAATAAATGGCTCTGAGTTAAGGTCCTACAAGCTTCTAGCCTCTCTTACCCATAGAAAATTTTCTCTAGAGTATACGAGACAAAGGTTGAACTTAGATCATATTCATTTCTCTTATAAAAATAAAAGGACTTCTCTCCAATTACCAACATAAATTTTCTATTTCATTGTAAAAAACAAAGCAACTTTTGAGATTGTAGATAACATGATGAAGGTTTTCAATTTTGAAGATGACGATCCTTGGCAATATGATCCTAATCATATGATTACTAACATGTAGATACAGGTAAAGAAATATTAACCAATAAATAATCATGGGAAAAGGTTTAACAATTGTGACATGAACAAAGTTTGGATCCATTATAACAAAGAAATATCAAGGAAGAACTTGTTGGAGGAAATTTGAGATTTTCTCCAATTATTACAATCAATGATGACCAGGAAAATAAAGGAGCTGATATTGTAATGGAAACTCCAAAAAAAGAAAAATTTTAGAGAAAAGCAATGGATGACCCAATGGAATAAGATGAGCCAGAACCCCCATTCAAAATTACAAAGCTAGAGTCAAGAGCTAAAGAAGAATCAAGCAAAGAAAAATAAGCAAATAAATCATTTCTTGAGAAATCAGTTATTTCAGTAACTTATATTTCATCTTCAAGTGACCCCACACATAAGGTGATGGAAAATTAATTATGGAAAGTGAAGTTTCAAGTGAAATATCCATTGTAGATGAAAAACATGATATGTTCACTGAAATGAAACTAAATAAGAAAGTTTCCAAGCTAGAAAAGGAGGATTTATATTCTTAGATAAGTCATAAAGGACATTCTCCACCCAGGTTGTTATCTGCTGTTAATTATGAAAAAGGATATTTTCAGATGGCTGTCTTACAACCCGAGGTTGAAAAACTGAAAAGGATCTCAGACCCAAAGAATATGAGACAAAAATGTTCACTTTTAATTTGGATAGTCTGCTTCTAGAGGACATGGTTGAATGAAATAAACAGAAAGGGAACATAATGCCTAGAGATATGATTCAAGCAACAATCAATGTAAAAAAATTAAAGACACAGATAATGAAATGGATGAATTAGATCACAATTGAAAAAAACACAAATAGATCTTGGTTAACATCAACCAATGATATATAATAGAATTTAATTGCTTTGGGACATGGATTAGAAGACAAATCAGCCATATTTTCTTTGTTGAAAGAAAAAGAAAAGGAAATTCAAATACAAAAACGAAAATTGAATATGCCTGTCACATAACATGTCTAGACCAAAGAAATAGTTGAGCTGGAGAAAGAGAAGGATCATCTTAACAACCAGTTAAAAGTTGTCGAGATCAAAACATCAAGTTGGGAAAAATAATCAATAGTCTTAATGAAAAAAGATAAGTTGCATTGGCAACAAGTCTTCAAAAAGTTAGAATTCCTGATGTAGAAATCTTACCAGAAGGATCAAAATGAGAAAAAATTGCAAATCTCAAAGAATATGTATCAACACTACAAACATAATTGAAACAAATTAAAATTGAAGTTCAATTGAAAAAATTAAAAAATGGCAGATTTACAACACCAAGTTAACAAAAGAAATGCAATAATACAAACTAATTTTGCTAACATGGATGCAAAAGTTAGAAAAATCTCTGAAAAGACCTGAAAATTGCAGAGTATGAGGATTTGAAGAAGAAATTTGACCAAAAAATTTATGAAAGAAAATATCTTATTGGAACAAAGCATTGTGTATGGGATCAAATAAAAAATATTATGTAGTAGATAAAATAAAATCTAAATGTACTTCAAGACACTAAATATCTAGAAAGAAGTGTAAAATTTTAAGTAAGCAAAGCTTGGGAACAATTGGGAGATAACGTTTAGATTGCAAATGATGTCATAAAGTTTTCGAACAACAAGAGTAAAGATGAATTATAATTATTGGATATCATAGATAGAATAAATTGTATCATGAGAACCGATACAGTTAATGTTGAACATAGTTTGATATTATCTACTCAAAGTAAATGTCAAGTAGTTCTGAAGTTTGGTCTTGATTTCAGAAACATTTTTATAGAGACATTTGAACTTGGACTTCCAATACCGTGGAATAATGATAGGTGGATTTACTCTAAGGATCTTTATGAAGAAGCTATTGAAAAAGAAATATCAAATCATGAATGATTTAATGATGTTATTGGCCCAATTAGGGGATTGATTATTTACGAGAAGCTATTTAAGGATTTTCTGTTATTAAGTATTCTCATTAATATTCAAAAAATATACCCCCTGCTCATTATGATCTTTATACATAATTAGATATTGTTGGAAGAAATATGATTGAATACAAAATTCTAGAAGGAACTGAATGTCAACAAATTGCAAAATTAAGAAAAAAAGTCCACTTATTAGCATCTTCTTCTACTATGTTTCAAGATTCTTCTCCAACTCAAATGATAACATCGACATCAATTCCCACATCATCATCCTAATGTTGGTTGTGGAGCCTAATTATCTTCCTGATTCATAGGTCTTTGTTTTCAGCCATGTTTATACCCCATGAAGACTTTACACCCCAAAATAATGTACACTCCTCCACGCGAGGGAGTGTAGAGGGGGGTTACTCCCCCCTGCGGGGTCCGGGGGAAAGCGGGGGTTTGGGGGTGAAGCCCCCGAAGGAATTTTTTCCTTGTAAATGTATATTGTAATTTCATAGTAAATATGGACCGTTCATTATAAGGTCGCAGATCTGACGGTAGAAGTTATGTTAGGGTTTTTTTCCCTAGAAGGAAACCCTCTTTTATGAGGGAAATGTATTGCAACTATGCATCATTGCGAATATTGTATTCTTAGTGAGGAGACTGTGAGAGAAAGAAGAGAAAGTTACAACGGGTTTGCTGTAGGTTGTATCCCTTCATTTGCTGGAGAATAATAAAGGAAGGACTTGACAATTTCTCTGGTGGACGTAGCCCACACTAGGTGAAACAAATATATTTGTGTCTCTATTGTATTGTGTAGCTTCTGTGTTTTATTTCCACATTTGTTTTATTTTATTGCTTCGCGATTCTGTTTTTATAACAACTAGTATCAGAGCGAAAGGTAACTCGTAGGAAAAGAGGGTTCTTGGTTCGAGTGGGAGCAATGGCCGAAGATGGAAAGTTTAGGGTCGATAAATTTAACGACCAAAACTACCAATTATGGAAGATGTAGATGGGAGATTATTTATATCAGAAGGATCTATTCCTACCATTGGGTGGAATAGAAAAGAAGCCAATGACCATGAAGGATGAAGAATGGGAGGTTCTTGACAGAAATGCACTAGGAACGATACGACTGAGCCTAGCAATGTTGGCAACTTTCAATATTTCGAAAGAAAAGACAACGAAGGAGATTATGGATGCATTGGCTAAACTATATGAAAATCCCTCAGCGTCCAATAAGGTATTTCTAATGAAGAGATTATTTAATATGAATATTTCATAAGGTGGGTCTATTGCAGAGCATTTAAATGAATTTAATACGGTCACTGATCAACTAAGTTCTGTAAAAGTGGACTTTGATGATGAGGCCAATGCTCTTCTAATCATGTGCTCATTGCCATAAAGATGGAACGGCTTGGTTATGGTTGTAATTAACTCTGTCTCTGGTTCAAACACTTTAAAATTTGATGATGTTGTTGGTGTTATCCTTAGTGAGGAAATGTGACGAAAAATCATAGGTGAGACATTAGGTAATGCGTTAAACATGGAGAAGAAGGGAAGAAAAAATGATAGAGGAAAGGGCTCAGGGAACCACAAAATTCTAGGAAGGGCAGATCCAAATCCAAATTTGGAAAGATAGAGTGCTGTAATTATGGGAAGAAAGGACATCTAAAGAAATACTGCAGAGCTCCAAAGAAACAAAGAGATGGATATCATGAGAAAAATCAGGAAGCAAATGTAACAGGTGATGTGTTACAAGATGATTTGATTCTTTTTTATAGATAATCTTTCTGAGTCTTGGGTAGTAGATTCATGGGCTTCATTTCATGCCACACCCCATAGGAAACATTTTCTAGATTATGTTCAAGGTGATTTTGGACAAGTTCATTTGGGTGATGATGCACCATGCAAAATTGTTGGAATGGGAAAGGTAAAAATAAAACAAAGCAATGGAAACCAATGGTTGTTGAAAGAGGTAAGACATGTTCCAGATCTAAGGAAAAATCTAATTTCAATAGGGAAGTTTGCAAGTGAAGGTTGTATATCCATATTTATAGATAAGGTGTGGAAGGTCACCAAATGATCATTGGTGATAGCAAAAGGAGAGAAGTTAGGTACATTGTATTTATGTACTGGTAATATTGACTCTTCTGTATCTTTAGCTTTTACAGGAGTGGATACAACACTGTGGCATCATAGGCTTGGACACACGAGTGAGAAGGGGATGCATATACTTCACAAAATAAATTTGTTGCCAGATCTTAAACAAATTGATTTGAATTTCTGTGAGCATTGTGTTTATGGAAAATGTAACAACCTAATATTTCTAAACATCATTAAGTTTCATAAACCTTTTATTTAGTAAACTGAAACAATAACTTTCTAACATAATATTGATTTTCATAACAACAACTTCAGTAACTTAGATTTATCCACAAATACTGATTACATGGAAGAAATAAATAAATACATAACTTAACAAAGTACCTGGTTCTGATGCTAATTGCTGTTGCCACTATGCCTTGCTGCTGCCTCCCTGTTACCTGCTACCCAGATCAATCCTGCCACAAACAGGAAAATAATTGCCCAAAACTTCTGTCCTCCCTGCCAACTAGGAAAACTACCTAGCTCCAGGATATCTACGGATATCCTGGCCCTCCGTGCCCAAAACCTCCAGCAACTCAGTGCCTCAACTGATCAAAAGCCACAGTCAGGAAACTCTGTGCTCACAACAAATGTCATACTCCTAAGAAAAATCTCCCCTCCGTTGAATGATCCTCCCGTCAACCTTTCCCCTCCCTTATTCCTCCTTCGCCGACTCATGCAGTTACTCCTCCAACCACCTTCCATGCTTGTCCCTTCTCCCTCCTTAAATGTTTTATCTTCTCGGGATTCATAGACTCCCTCTCTGCATACGCAACCATTTTTTTAACATTTTTCATTGATCTTTTAAATTTATTTCTCAGGTCATTAAATTGATCTGTAGTTAGGGTATTACTTAATTAATCACAATTATTTTCTTTAATTAATTTTACTTTATAATCTTTAAATATTTATTTAACTAGGGTCGTTACATACACCCACCCTTCAAGAAACTTCGTCCCGAAGTTCAAGGTATCTGGTGGCACAAGGAAAAGAGCATGGTTCACACATTCACAACAAGTAACTAACATTATCAGTAAGTAAGTCAAGACATCTCATACATACTAGTGTATATGTATAAGGAATGCATGTGTAGCTAGTACATGCAAATCTCGTGCACATACTAATAATCAAATTGTCATCCTTTAATAATTTAGGTATGCATTCAATCCAATCAACAAGACTAGTCTTTTATAAAAGACAACAATCAATTAATTGTGTAAGAAATCGTTTAATTACAATTGTCCGGTTCAATAATTTATTTTAACAACTGTGGTTTAGTTACATAATAATGAGTATTCATATATACATTTCTCTTTTTTTTTTTGAAGGGGCGACATCAAATTCCACCACAAGGCAGATCTCCATATAGTCTCAACTATTCTACTCATCCTTCCTCCTAACCTACTTCCAATTCCATTCATATCCATCCTCCGCTAGACTATCTTGGAGTGTCATATATTGACCTAACTCCAAATAGAACCAGTAAGTGGAAGTGTAAGCTATCTCGTCCAAGCTTCCCTAGCAGGGCAATGGCAGTCATCATCACCTGCGTCTTGGGGGCGTGAACCTTGGATTCTCCCATGACTTGAGGTTTTAGGAGGATACCACGGTGGCAATGCCTCCACCCCTCCTAAACTTGAGAACTGAGGTCAACACCCTACAATGGAGGATCACGAGAGCCTTTGTGTTCTTTGGAGGTTTTGTCATCGTTTATTGATTTTAGGCGATGTTAATTTTAAAAATATGCTAGTCCACATATCATAACAATACATCCAAATCAATAAATTGCACATACATTATTCATACCATAATGTTTCTCGGTTAGTGGTCCTAGTACCCACTTTCATCATCATTATAACTTGGCTATTTCATAGCCATAACTTTCTGAATTGATGCGCAACACAACTATACATTTCTATGCATTATCATCGCCCAATGGCATATTGTCATCACTTCACTTTGGTATCCCACATTGCGATAGATCAACATCAAGTTTTCCACATAGAATTAGATTTCATAATATCCCATAATTCCAACTCATCATTCATTCATGAGATTATCATTACCAAAATGGCGCATTGTATCCAACGCATCATTCTAATAGTATTTAAACATTCAACAATTTCACTTTCTCACAATATGTCGCCCAACATATACATCATCATCGATAACACTTAAAAATTAAGTGAGTCACATTCACATAACATATTGCATTACATGCCTCATCATTGATAACATTTAATCATTCATAAAGTTCATAAGTTTAAAAGTTTAGGAGTATCACTTAATAGTTTCCTTGTATTTGAAATAAAGTGTATAGGTCTCCGAATAATCTGGCCAGGTCTAAGTCAAAAGGTGGTGTTACCTACACCCTACCCTCGATAAACATATTCTCGAGGTAGTCAAAAAAAAGTGAGGGATAAACTAGTCGTAGTGTCTTGGTGTCTTCCCAAGAAGCAGATCCTAGACTATACTTGACCCACTGGACCTTAAATTGGTCCACCAAACAATTCCTGAGTTGTCAAACTCTATGGTCCAATATGCATAATTTTTTTACCGTGAGGGTTCCCACGTCTGTTACCTGCAATTCTTTCCAATTTTAGTTTATATGATTCATCAACAATATAATGACATAAAAAGCAGGATACATGAAGTACATTATGGGATTTTATGCAGAATTAAGTGTGATCACCGAGGCGATGAGCAACGGGTCCAATTTTCTCTTGGACCCTAAAGTAATCCCTATAAACCTTGGTGACAACTTTGTCCCCTTCGAACCGTATGGTACTCTTAATAGGCATGATACGAATGAAAACTTGATTTTCCACTTTATAACTTAGGTCAGTCCTATGTGCATCCTTTCTTTTTCTACCTATCATGCTTCCTTTAGCCTCGCGTCTGAGAATCACTGTTCCTCCATTTCCTGAATCAGTGTAAGCTGTTGTTACTCGGTCTTCTAATCTATCCCAACTCAATGATTGATTGCATGGCCTTCCATACAAAGCCGTTATGGTGGCATTCGATGGAACTATGATAACTGTTATTGTAGGCAAACTCTACCAAAGATAGGTACTTCTCCAGGGTTTGATTATCCATCACATACATCCTAAGCATGTCTTCCATAACTTGATTTACTCTCACCGGTTTCCCATCGTTTCGGGATGATAGTATGTAAGTTCAATGAGTCCCAATCTTTGTAAACTTGTGAAACCTAGATGTCAGATCTTGAGGTCCCTATCTGAAATGATGATCTTTTGGGTATCGGGTCTGGCGGATAACTTATGAACACTCGTGCCCACATCGGTGACGTCGTAAGTGTCTTTAACGAGGAATAAAATGAGCACTCTTGGTTAACTTATCACTATCAAAAGAATGACGTGTGTCTATGAGATGTGAGTTGTAACCCTACAACAAAATCCATGAGATGACTTCCCACTTGGACATAGGGACATCATGTGATGGTGATCGGACTTGTTGACACTCTAGGCATTTGTGACGAAATGGACTGTCGGCTTCATGCCCTGCAAAGAGTTTCTTCATCTCAGCGTACATCTTCTTCATGCTCGGGTGCACATAATAAAGTGATCTATGGGCTTTCCTTCGGTGTAATGCTTCTAATATCCCATTCTCAGGGATATCGTCCTTCCTGATATATTAACAATCCGTCTGTTTCTAGATTATATCCTTCATACTTTGGGTCTAACTGCCCTCCTGCTGGAGGTTTGAAGTAACCTTTAAATACCAGCTTGTCTCCCTAGTAAGTTATTGGCAACACATGTTCGGGCCGACCTTCAAGGTTGCGAGGAGAAGATTTTTGGTCTCCTACTCAAGGCATATCGTCTATTTTCCTTTCCTTATATGAAATGCCAAATCCATGCTCCTCCTTAAATCGCTCCATTGCCTTTGCGGCATTCAGTCTTTGAGTGAAGAGATGTTTAAGCTTTGATGAATGGATTTTGAGTTCAAAATTTAAGCCCCACAAGATAGTGCCTCCAAAGTTTTGAGCTAGCGTCTGTTGCCAACTCTAAGTCATGAGTCGTATAAATCTTTGTGATTATTCAATACGTGTATGGCTATCGCTCCTCCATCACGCATTATTGCGGCCCCCAACCCTTCTTTCGAGGCGTCTGTGGAGACCATGAAGTCCTTTTCCATATCGTGGCGGCTTTTCGTAGAATTAACTAGTTAGTAACCTCTTAAGCTCAATGAATGCACTACCATTCTTCTATCCATTCATACTGGACTCCCTAGCGTTGCAAGGTGGTGATGGGTTTAAAGCTGTGCGAGAATGCTTCCACAAATCTCTGGTAATAACCAGCTAGCTATGAGCTTCTCCTCATTTTGACAGCCGTTCATAATGGCCTTTGCAGCTCACGGGTCCTGAGAGATTCCTTAGCGCAGTGATATGACCCTGAAATGGTGGATCTCTTTGCGGAAGAAGAACGCCATATGACCTAAATAGTGGATCTCTTTCTGGAAGAAGGAACACTTCGACAACTTCCCATACAATTCGTTCTCCCTAAGGCAAGACAACACTATTCGCAAGTGTTCCTTGTGTTCTCTTTCATTCCTGGAATAGATGAGAATGTCATCCAGAAAAACTTGTACAAATCAATATAAGTACTTCTGGAATACGCCGTTCACGAGGCTCATGAATACTGCTGGCGCATTGGTCAATCCGAAAGGTACTACAACAAACTCGTAATGTCCAAACCGAGTTCGAAAGGCAGTTTTTGGGATATCACCTTCCTTAATCCTTAACTGATGATATCCAGATCACAAATCGATCTTTGAGAATACCGCTGCCCCTTTCATCTGATCGAAGAGGTCATCTATTCACGGCATTGGGTACCTATTTTTCACTGTAGCACGATTTAAGTCCCTATAGTCTATACACAGTCGTAAGGTTCCATCCTTCTTCTTTACAAAAATTACCGGTGTGCCCCAATGTGAGACACTGGGCCTTACTAGCCCTAAGTCTAGTAACTCCTTCAATTGCATTTGCAATTCACAAAGTTTTTGCGCCGTCATCCGATACAGAGTCTTGGATATTGGTTCTGCACAAGGTTTTATCTCAATAGTAAAATCAAGCTCCCTTTCAGGAGGTAACCCTGGTAACTCGTTCGGGAAAACATATGGAAATTCTGACAATACCGGATACTGATCTAATGAGGGTCCTTTCCTTTCACCCACTGCTTCCACTACATACAGTCGACACCCTTGCCTCAAGCATCGCTTGACCTTCATAGTTGATATAAAACGTAATGACACTTTTCTATGTACACCCTGGATCTCTATTGGTCTTCCTTCATCATCAATACAAAGCACCTTCTTTGCGAAACAATCTACCAAATCTCGGTGAGCTGCTAACCAATCCATTCCAATGATTATGTCATACGCCCCAAGAGCAGTGACGTATACCTTCAACCTGGTAGTACACACTCCTAGGTCTACTATACAATTATCAACACTAGGTCCTACAACTTGTTTTTCCCCCGAAGCCATCTCGACTCGTTTAAAGTCATCGTGCTCATAGGCTGCCAGCCCACTCTTTTCTAATGCAGATGGTGAAATGAAACTATCTGTCGCACCAGAATCAAACAAAATCTTAACATTAATATGATTTAGCGTACCTGATGATTCCACTATGGTGGATAGATGTTCGGCCTGGCGGTTGTTAACCGCTACGTAAATTTGATGGTTGCTACTTGCTCTCCCCATTAGTGCCTTTCCTTCTCTATGCACGAACCCTGATTGTAACTCTGGGCAGTCACGTTCGTAATGGGGTCCTTCGCATCTCCAACAGGTAATACGAGATTGAACCGGTGCACTGTTAGGTGACTGATTCCTAAATGAGTTCCTTCCCCTGGAACCCCTGCCCCTACTAGCTGTTCTTCGAGATGGTCGTGGACCTGTCTGCACCGTTGGTGATGAACGAGATGCTGCACTAGCTTCCATTGAAATCCTTGCAGCTACTATCCTTGGCACGACTCTGTTACCATAAGGTGGTGGCCTCGAGCCCCCAACCCTAGGAAATATCCTCAGGGTCTTTCCTACGAATCCAGGGCGATGCGGAAATGTCGATCTTGCACCCCCTGTTAAGTTCATGTGTTCTTCTGTGTAACGCGCATTTTCTACTGCCTCTGCTACTGAAGACGGCTTCCACATCCACACCATATCTCTTATATTCGGGTTCAATCCATAAACAAAGTGCTCTGCCTGTCACTGGTCATTGTCCATATACGAAACGTATTTGACTAGTTCCATAAACCTGATCTCATACTCTTCTACAGTTCTGTTTCCTTGTACTAAGGCATGAAATGCCCCTACCTGTTGCTCCTCGTAGTATGCTGGTAGATATTTCCTTCGAAACCTCTCCTCGAAAAGTTCCCAAGATACTGTGTCTGGGGTAAGGTGTAGTTGTCTTTCCAAGTTGCCCCACCATTTCAAGGCACTATCTCTTAACTGGAAAATTTCGATCTTTGCCTTCGAGTTGGACGCATAGTCTCTTAAGGAAAAACACCTTGTCATTCCTTCCAACCATGCTTCCGCGCGTTCACTGGCGCGACCTCCGACAAACTCCGGAAGTTTGATCTTCTGCAATTCTCGTGTGATGTCTTCAGGTAGAATTTCTCCCCTTGAGTTCCTTGATGCTTCTGGATTACCTGTTCCAGATGGTGGGGGTTCCACTTCAATCCCCGCTGGTTGGCGCCCCTTCAAAGTCTCGTTAATGGCTTCTAACGAGCGCAGTATGAGGGCTAGTTCGGGCGATGGTGGTGGTGGTGCTGATGGTGTCGGTGGTGTTGATAGTGTTGGTGGTGTTGATGGTGTGGGTGGCGTCGGTGATGCCCGTGACGACGCTCCCCTGCCTCGACCCCTTCGAGTCCTGACCATCTTGTATGACTTAACCTGTATCACCCCAAAGTTGTCCGGGTGAGTTCAAGGGCGTTTCAAATTGGTGCTACTTAAACTTAGAAATAGGGTTAGGCGTAAGTTTTCTTTACTTGTCTGTAAACAGACATTACTCCATCAGGGGAATTGGCTAGGTTCGGTTTAGGATTAAGTGTCTAAGCTTGGTTAACATCGAATTTTAAGGTAGATTAACCTTACACTCAAATAAATAAATAAATTTTAAAATTATTATTACACTAATTTAACTCAAATTATCCTTATTTTAAATTTAAGCTAATTTGACCTCATTATATATAAATCATTTATACTAAATTATTTAACTTATTTTATATTATTTCTAACACTTTATATTATATATATATAAATAATTGAGCGTATACCCAAGGGCCCGGGCACGCATGGGTTCCACGTGCTCGTCTGGCTTTCTCAAGCTCCCTCGTATCTAGCCCCCAAATTCTACACCTGTCATCCCTTCGACTTCCTATGCGTCCTTCCTCTATCTCACTTTCTCAATCACTGGGACTTTCCTCACATCAGTCTTCATCCACCACAGGTCTGCCTCTGCTCTGCTCAGAGGTCTCCAGAATCTCCCTTGCCATGGCTCACATCCACACCATTGTTCTGAGCACTTTACCAGTTCGTTTGTAGAAACAAAGTATATTGGTATGGCCCCTGATAAGATCCAGGACCCGGAGTCCAGTCTCCTTGAAATGTTGGGATCCAATCCCTTGTCTGTACATTTTGCGGAGCTCGCCCTCAGTTATGGTAAGAGGTACGGTTCAGTCTGCATGTTGTGCACAATTTCAATACCTTCCTTGAGTTAATTGAGTCAAGAATCTGCATAAACCTTCCTTACTTTATGGTAATGAATGGTAATTTCCTCTTTCGAACAAAATGATTTTCCTGTAATTCCCGTTCTGTACGAATTTTGGTATTTTGCTTTTAATCTATTTCATTTATATTTACAAATTTATTCATCTGTGCATATGCATGTAGTTAGCTGCATATACATTTCCTTTAAGAATTGCTCACGACCCTTTGCTCCTAACTGTGAAATTCCTCACTTAAATTTCGGGTTTCAGGGTTTCCTTATGTCCAATGCCGAGAGTCTCCTGCCCTCACAGAATCTCGATCTCCGATATGCCGATGCACTACCTTCTAGATTTAGCCCTCCTTGGCTATGCTTTGGTCCATGTGACCCTGTCCTATGTGACCGTAGTCCTATTCCTGTCGGGATTTAGGGTTTTCCCGTAACAAAGAATCGGCATACCTTAAATCACAAAACCCCGATCTCCGATTTCGCGATGTGTTTACGTCTTGATCAAAACGTCTATTAATTAATCCCCCCCTTTTTTTTAACGAAGGTTTAAGTGTTAAGTTAATTACGTCAGACTTTCGGGGTTCGGGAGTTCTCCTGACGTGATTTTCTCATCACCGAGAATCCCGAAATGTCGATCTCCGATGCACATGTGAGCTCTCTCCTCCAATTCACCACTTCCTCGTCGCTCCATTGGGTATCACGAAATCGCGACTTCTAATGCAACAATTCCTTTGTATGAAAAAAGCCCGAAATGCTGAACCCCGAGTCTTTTAGATCCTCGGACACGCGTCCCTCAAATCGGACGGCTCCGACCGTGTCGGGAAATCGCGGATCGCGATTCCATTGTGCAAGAGTTTCATGACTTCAGAAACACCGATATTCCGAACTCTGACTCTCCGGGATCTCTCGCCACGTGTCCTCGCTGATGGACGGTCCTAATCACTCCTCGCTGTTTCGGGGTTTTCGATACTAATGTGCCTATGTCTTCGGAATTCCCAATTTCCCGATACTCTGGTTGGATGACAACTGGTCCCTCTCACTGGTGCTATCCTCTCTCTCTGATGTGTGATCAACCAGCCCCACTCATCGGGGTTTCGGACTTCGTGATTTCGAAATGCAGAGATTTCGTGTCCACAAAATCCCCAATATGCCGATTCCCGATTTTTCGATGGGGCCAAACACCGATGGTTCTCGATGGTTGCCACCTGTCCCATAGATGGACGACTCTGATTGTATCGGAATTTCCTCTACGGATTTCCCGACCTCTTGCTCATAGAGTCTCTGACTCTCCCCGAATGACGGACACCTGTCCTCCACTCCAACTTTGGTGGCCCCTCTACACTTACGTCACTGTCGGGATATCGCGGATCGCGATTCCCAGCGATGAGGTTTCTTTGTCTTCGAAAACCCCGATTTCCTAGCGATTGACACGTGTACTACTGTTTGGACGGCTCTGATCCTATCGGGAAATTGCGTATCACGATTCCTTGACGCAACTGTTCTACACCCTTGAAATTTCCGATGGGTAAAATCCCGATACCTCCCCAGAATGCTGATGCGTGTCCCTGCTGAGATTAACGGCTGGGATCCGTTCTCGGGATTTCAAGAACCACAAGGTCTCGATTCTCTGACTTAACAAAACCTCGATGACTCTGATATCCCGATGACTCTTCCGGGACTCCTCCTCTGCACACTAGGACTTAAACCTTGCGCAACTTCTCGAGATCTGACGGCTGACGGGATTTCGCCCGAGATCTGACGGCTCAGATCTTTCCTCACGCGTAACAGACAGATCTCCTTCGGGATAATCGATTTGTTTCATAAAACATTACATAGTGTAAAAATTTCTTTCTTGGCAAGGTTAAAATTTATTTTGGCCTATTGTTCTTGAGGTTACATTATTTAAAATCGCCGGCAAGTAGTTTACGCCATTCCCGTGCAATACAAGTCTTCAAAATTTCCTTTTTCCTGCTGCGCATTGGCAGTTCCTCATTTAGGTAAGTTCGAGCTTAAGTAGGCCTTTTCAAGGTCTTGCAAATGTTCTTTTGCATTTTATTTAGTGTAGTTTGTGTAGTTATTAAATTTTCCAACTTCAAGCTTTCAATAGAATCTTCCCTTCGACATTTTCATCGATTTTAGGTGTCTATCTTACCCGAAACTTCATTGACAAGTATTGCTCAAATATAATTAAGTTATCATCTCTGTTTTTGTGCTTAATAGATTTATTCAGGCTGCTTTAAGGGTGGCCATTTTGTGGGAAGTGATCCTTCGAGCTATCTGGTTCGCTGCTGCTATTTTTAAAGGGTGTTCCTTTGAATATTCAGACTAAAACTGTAGTGACCATACATGATCCAGTTACATGATATTTCCTAAAGTAGTTACTGGTGATATGTCTATGAGATCATTTGCTTGGATAACTTAGGGGTACTACCTGAGTATATTTTCGGATACTGTATCAGTCATATTGGGTCAACCTGAACGTGTTTTGTTTGTATTTTAAGCGTGGCTGGAGTTAACACTTGGGGTTTTGGCCCTTAGGCCCAGATTTCGAACTAAGACGCTCTGATACCATATGTAACAACCTAATATTTCTAAACATCATTAAGTTTCATAAACCTTTTATTTAGTAAACTGAAACAATAACTTTCTAACATAATATTGATTTTCATAACAACAACTTCAATAACTTAGATTTATCCACAAATACTGATTACATGGCAGAAAGAAATAAATACATAACTTAACAAAGTACCTGATTCTGATGCTAATTGCTGTTGCCACTGTGCCTTGCTGCTGCCTCCCTGTTACCTGCTACCCAGATCAATCCTTCCACAAACAGAAAAATAACTGCCCAAAACTACTGTCCTCCCTACCAACTAGGAAAACTACCTAGCTCTAGGATATCTACGGATATCCTGGCCCTCTGTGCCCAAAACCTCCAACAACTCAGTGCCTCAACTGATCAAAAGCCACAGTCAGGAAAATCTGTGCTCACAACAAATGTCATACTCCTTAGAAAATCCTCCCCTCCGTTGAATGATCCTCCCGTCAACCTTTCCCCTCCCTTATTCCTCCTTCGCCGACTCATG